>OMNN01007186.1:19333-32740 GCA_900302755.1 Chromis chromis
TACAGTTTGTAAATCTTATTTTATCTTAAATAATCAAGTTTTAAATATTTTTAAGTGAAATTTTTGACAATTCATTGCTTTTAAGAGGCTACACAGGAAGTCTGACTTCTTACTGATCATAATGTTGGATGTTTTATGCTGTAGTTAGTCCTGATTTTCATTCTATAAGACATGTATTCCAAATATTTGCGCTGAATGTTGAGAGTCTAAGTGGGTCAGTGTTGAGCGTGACTGAGTTGAGTCTTTGGTCGATCTGTTAAAAAGACTCAAGTGAGAAAAGAAGCTGCTGCACTGAGACTAAGACCAACGCAACTGTCTTTGTGTTTCAACCCACAAATGCAGCAGTTTATCTGTATGTGTCCAACAATGTGTCCAACCAAATGTGGAGGAGAGCATCAGATTCAAGACAAACAACCAAATCTCTGCATGAAAACACAGCACAGTCCGACTGGAATTACACAATCATTTTACAACAATAATAATAAAAATTGTCCACAAAAATAGTTTATAGTAGGGTTCTATTTTTTTTTTATTTTCAGAGCCCACTTCAGAGCATGTAGGCATAAACATTGTATTGGAGGAGACTTATTCGGTAGTTTTCTATCATTGCTTTGTGAATTATCATTGCATTAGAATTTAGAAATCAGCATGAAATAACCAAATACAGAGATCTGTTGGAATAGTGGTAGTTTTCTAGTTAAAGTTAAAGAGTACAAGTATATTTATATAAAAGTGCTTAGGAGTTTACTTCCAAGCATCTCTTCCAATAAGTACATGAATTCAGTAAATGTAACAAGTAACACTTCACTATGTTTCTCTGGCATACAACAGCATGAGGCCCATGTTTTCTTTTGGGACTTTAAATCAGAAATAAATTAAAGACTTTGCCAAGAGCAAAAGTACATCTTAGCTATGAAAAGAAACGGAAAGGATTCAGTTTATGATCTCTGGAACTTCAGTGAGAATGAAGTTAGCAGGTAGCCCAGGATTTCCAGAAGAAGACTAAGCAGCCAGGCCTGCGAGTCGCAGCTCCACGCCGATTCTTCTGTTTCTCTGTGTCTTTAGGTTCTTGGAGGGTAATTTCATTCTCAGATTTGAAGAGTTTATAGAACAAGTCCATTAGGTTCTCTTTCTTTGTTGCATCCTGTGGAAAAAACAAACGCTACATAGTGTGTTAACATTTACAGACTCCTAATTATCAGTAAATGTGAAATTATATTTCATCCAAGTCTGTATAGTCGTGGAATAGGAATACATGGCTAACTGTAAATCAGTTTATCTTATAGAACTTGTTACTCATAGATAGGAAGGGAAATGCAAACTGTATTCAACTGTATAGCCTGCAATTTCATGGCGGTGCAGCTACAAATTTTACATTACATTCTTATGCTTACAGTGTAACAGTTGTAGGGCCAGATTTAAATCATTTTGTGTTCAACACATACATAAGGAACATACATGGTGAAGGATAATACATAAAAGAAAGACATCTTACCTGTCTGTCTTGTAATTTGTCGAGCCAAGACAATGGATCTTGCTGAAGTTGCAGGTTTTCAGATCCTTCCTCAATATCTGCATTTGCCGTAATACACAATGTAAAACACATAAAAATTGAAACGCATAATATACGGGCCATCTTGCCTTTGAAAATCTCGTCTATTCTCTTCTCGTTGAAAGTTTTTTTTTGTTTTTTCGAGAGACACCACAGCATCCACTACCAATGTGCACCTTAAATGCACAACACTGTGGGACATCTGTTTTATAAGTAGTACTTAAGCCCAATAAGGGAGGAGGAGTGTGCAGGTTATCTGCGTCAGGACCATCCTCAATTTTGTGTTGGCCCCCATCAGTGCACTGATGCATGTAGCCTGTAATTTATAGCAGTCATTAGCAATGAGACAAAGGGTCTAAATAAGGACATTTTCGCCATCCTGGTCTTCCTTAGTGTCATAATATACATAAACGTGCTGCAATTTGGTTGTAAAAGTGAAGGTCATCCTTATTCCGTCACCGACGTTACTTTCAAATGCCCTCTTGTTTAAAGGACGCATCCTACAGCACATCGCTGTAAATCAAGTGCCATGTGCACTCATGTAAAAATAAAACATGAACAACAGTGACATGGTGGAAATAGTGATTTCATTAACCCTGCTGTGCCGGAAAAGTTGAATCAGCGGCTGTGCAGGAGCTCTGGGACATCCAAGAGGCCATAAAGGTCATTTGATCATTTGTTGCTCCCTGGTGGGCATATTCAGTGGATCTCTTTAATGAGATTTCTGCTCTGTTTAACTTTACAGTTCTATTGCATCTGAATTAAGGTGTGTGCGTGTCACAGGCTGTAATGACTTTGCAGTGATACATGCTTTAAGTATGTAACTGCACTGCATGGACTGCATATCCAATAGGTCTTTTATTTTTGCAAGGATTATTGGGTTGCAATGTGTATTTTTAATTAGATAAATGTAATATAAACACAAACTGGGTCAAAATGTTTTCTTAAATTATAAATTGTAAATTCTATGTGATTGTAAATGGACAAATGAATGTAGATATGGTCTACATGGTCTACATGATTTCTTTCACATTTCTACCAGCAGCAAGGTTTATTCCACAACCAAATCTCTCATAAGAAAGTCTAATTTGTATTCTTTGCAAGCATTCAAATCTACAATATCTGTCAGATCCTAAATATTTCATGCATTCCCATGAGTATTTACTCCTCAACATATGACTAAAAATGAATGGATGTCTTCCAGCCTATGTGAGGAATGTGTAGACATGTAAGGATATGTCCTTCTCAAGCAGGGGACAACCTTGAAGTGCATCAACCTTTCAACAAATCGCCATTCTAACCCAGTTACAGAGGTGTAGAAGCCTGATATAGCTGCCTAAACAATTAGTAAGTGCACTGTCGGGAGCAGAATAATCCTGTTAAGAAGGCTACAGAGAGCACTTTACAGCAAGAAGTGTTTCTATCCACCCTGACAACTGTCTGCACCAGGCCATGTAAGATTTGGATAATTCAAGGTGTCATTCAAGCGCTGTCTGCTCAATATATCTGGACTTTCACATGTGTTGGAATTGCAGTTGTCATAAACTGAGATTTTATTCCAAAAATAACCCAGAAAAAATTAATTAGATAATCAGCGTTACTTCATCACAGGTTTTTAATTCACACAGGAGGGCTCAGCTCTGCTCCAGCTCTTACTTGTGCTAACTGGGTTTCTTACGTAACCATATGAGGCTGTTTGTTATTTCTGACTCTGGGCAATCAATATGTTGGAATATCTGTGTTCCAAACGGTATTTTGAACACAGCGTTGTTTAAGGGCATCATTATACCTTTTGCATCCATTAATGATGGTGACAGATAAGGGTGAGTGAGCTTGAATGACTGCTCCTCGGGGGCATATTACTCTACTGTTAGTTTTCTGAGCGAACAGAGTAGAGAAATAAGACGTCAAAATCATGAGAGCACGGAGGGTCAGATTGGAAAATGGAAATGACGTGCTATATTTAGCTTTTGGAAAAAAAAAACACACTTGGAATGAATGAGTAAATTAAGACACCATGGAAATAACCATTATTTCTCTTTATTTGTATTTTATATTAATATATTTTCCTCTAATTGAAAACCCAAATATGAAATGTAATAAAAAAAAAACAGCTTAAAATATTTTCTTTTAAGATCTGAATGTGCTTTTTTTTGGTCCCAAAGCACAGAGACGGCACCGTTTTGATTGCAGTGTTGCTTCCCGACAGCACATTTAGAAAAATGGATTGGAAAAAGTTGGAGGCAATATGAGTCATGGAATTTAATCTTTTCCATGCACCACTTCACATACTGAAATTCAAACAACTGCTTTTAGAGTGAGGGTGCAAATGCCAGCCTATTTGTGTCTGAAAATGCACAAGAATCCCAAAGCAAGCATCACATTTTACATCATCCAGGTGTCACAGAAACATGAGGGTCATTTATTATGTCCTAATATTTCTTACATCATTCACTGACAGGACTGCACCAGCCCTCTTCGATCACTTGGAATAAAGCACCAAATACATGTCAGTGATGTGGTGGGTTAGTTATTTCTCAGTAGACTGGCTGTGGGTTGCACATATAACGACATTTGGATTAAAAGAAAAGAAAACACACAACAACACCTTTTGGTGTTAAATGGAAAATGCAATAGGGGCGGCGTAGGTGTTGTGTTTTTATCAGTTAAGGTATACATTGTCACAATTTAGATTTGTCTCGGTAACAGACGCCTTCTTTTCAACATGTCACTTGGTTGTTTTATTAACACGATAAAGTGAGAAAGGGAAGAATGTAGAATATAGATTAAACAGAACCTGTATCTCTGTAGAGAAAAGCACTTTGCAACACTTGAATAATTACACACTTGTGGCACTCTACAGCTGTAACATATAATGGCTTTGAGTAATGTACACGATCATCACAGCTTTGAAAACAACTGCCATTAAAGATGATGGTTGAAGACTCATAAACACAGATTTATGGCATGAACACAGCAGTTTAAGAAAAACAGAAACACACAACACACACTACCTACACTGCATTATCTCACATTTCTCATATTTTTATACTTTAAATGACACTGAAAAAACAACAACACAATTATTGTTAAAAAGTGTCCCCGCGTCTTTCACCCCTGTCGCGTTGCCATGGTTTCCTGCAGACCCGACACCGGCTGATGATGCTTTGTAGCAAAAGTCCCTTCACTGTCTGAGGAACCGGTTTACTGTCGGAGAGAAGAAAACACACACACGTTGGATATGTAACAAAAAAAAAAAACAATAAATCCAGTAGAGTTTTGATTTACTGCTGGATACTGGCTTAGTTTAAAGCAACATAAGCTGTAAGTTACCAAAACACAAGAAAACATGTTCTTGTTCGTACGGTTAGAAAGCCTCTGAAACACCACCGTGGCTATCAGATAACATTACACAAGAAAAGCCAATAATACTGAAGAATTTCCTCTACGACTCAATTCAAACTGTGCAGAAGAGACATCCAACACTGCTTAAACAGAGAGGTCTACCTGAACATGCTGTTAGGGTTGAGGGAGGCCAGCCAGTAGCTATAGGAATCAGGGTAGTAGTTACACGTTCCCCTGCCGTGGCACTCGATAAAGGGCACTTGGCGGAAATTTTCCAGGCATGAGCCAGGAGAAACCAGGGGCTGGGAGGATCCTTCTGCTCCTGCACCTGTTTGCTAGAATACATGAAGACGAAAGGAAGAACATGACTTGGGAAATGGTGGATGATAAGATCCAGAAATCCAGGCAAGATAAAAATATTGGTTTCTTTACCATGACAAATGAGTACCCAGTCCATAGGGACTCCCAGCTTCTGGGACACTCTGGTATGAAGGTTGTCTGGCTGTGGATGGCGATGACACTGGAGGTGGTTTCACACACTGAACACCTAAATCATACATATGTACAGACATCCATATTAATGTTTAGTATAAGATTTCATTCAAATCCAACAATTTAACTTTTCAAAGAAGAGAAAATTCTTGTATTTTATGTGTTTTTGATGGAAATAGACAGTAAAAAAAAGTGAGTATAAATGTGTGTGTGTGTGTGTGTGTGTGTGTGTGTGTGTGTGTGTGTGCACTCTTGTCCCACCTGCTAATGTAGGAGGCCAGCCTGTCCCCTGTAATGGAAATCATGTTTGCAGGCATAGGTGTGTCAGTGGACAGCCAGTACGAATAGTCATTACGAGAAGCATAGCGGCAGGTACTTTCTGTATCACAGAACAGGAAGGGCATGGTGGTGAAACGAGGCAGACAGCTCCCTGTGGTGCCTGAAGGACAGAGTGAAATGTCAGAAATATTGTCAAATTATGATCCAAGTAAAGACTGATTTTTTTATGATGAAGAATATACGTAATATTTCTGATTATGGAGGTTTTGGAGCGCTTACCGAGGTCCTGACCATGAGATCTCTCATTTCCATTGATATAGAGGAAAGAGTAGCCACTGTAGATGAGGCTGGTGCCATAAGGGCAGTCGGGGACCCGGATGCTCTGACTGTGTCTGACAATCATGAAACTGTCCACATAACCTAGACCCCCTGTGCCGGGCAAACCCATCGGACCCTTGGAGCCTGGCCTTCCAGGACTGCCTTGTGGACCTGCAGAGTGAAGAACAAAATGTACAGTGAAGTATTGAATGATATGGTTGTGAATGTGTTTGGGTAAAGGTGGGGGAAATTGTACAGCGTTTGTCACTGCCAGCTCTCACTGTTTGACTGAGGAGAGTATTTTTAATATCTTCTGGAAAGGAAACTTCCACATACAAAACCATTGCAGGTGCTGCTGCCAATAGCTGAACCTGGACTTGAGAGGAAGCGTATTCTCTCAAGTGTTTTGCAACAATGCCAATCATGTGCATCCTACACATACTTCAACCTACACACATGAACACACCTTGCAGTCCCGCTCTTCCTTTCTCTCCTTTGCGTCCAGTAAACCCTGGCTGGCCAGGTGGGCTGGAACCCGGCACTCCTTTGACACCTGGTGGGCCTGGATCAGAAAAAGTTTATTACCAGTGTGATAGTGGTAAGAAAAACGGCTTGGTGGACACACTATTCACACTATCCATGCAATTTATGGTAAAATTAAGTGTAGTAACCTAGGCACTGATTCAAAGTGCACGAGTATCACAAACTAATAAAAATATTGAACCTGAGGGGCCTGGAGGTCCTGATGGACCCGTGCTTCCTGGGGGTCCTCGATTGCCTGGAGGACCAGGTATGCCAGGAGGTCCTGGTTCATATATCACTCTGCCAACTCCTGGTTCACCTTTACGACCTGTACGTATACAGCAGCAGCAATTAGAAAGCTATTTTTCAAAATACTGAAAAGCCATGGCCCATAGTTGATTTTATGAAATGTCTTGAATTAGTAAATGTCAGTAGTGTACTATGTACTAGACAGGTTATCAGTGAAACAGACTTTTGTCATACCTGGTCGCCCAGGAAAACCTTTGGCTCCAGGAAAACCAGGTGGACCTGGGGTGTATCCAGGGTCTCCCTTGGCACCTAAAACACAAGCAAGAAAGATTTCAGGGGAATTAGTTTGTTTTCACAATCAATTGTTGAAACTTATTGGGTTTCACAGAAAAAAGTTAGATTAGTTCTCATAAATTTTATTTGTCTTTGTCTCATTTATTCTCTCTTTTTGCTTTCTGTTTCTTTTTTGGTTATAAGTTGTGGACTATTACTCTTTTGTGATAACAGATCATACTTTGTCTGTTGTAGGAATTCAAGGGTCAAAGAAAATCTATAGGCTGAAGTGGAAATGATAGATTACCAAAGGGGCCTTGGTATCCAGGAGGACCAGAATCACCTCTTGGTCCAGGGCCTCCACGTCTCCCTGCTGGACCCTGGGGAGGTGCAGGTAACAATGAAAGGTCAAAGCTTAGACTTTAAGTATTGCTGTGAGTGTTTGAAGATGTGGCACTCTATACAGTTGTGACCAAAATATTATCTTCAGTTCGATGTGCAGATGATGCCAGTAGAAAACAAAAAAAATAATTATAATTTTGTCATTTTTAGTGTGTTCTGCCAGCACACATTCTGTCATTTTGACATGTCAGGTTTTTCAACCTTGACTTAAAGAGAAAATTGCACCTCAGTAGTGAAATACAAAGATGAATGCAAAACACTAGACCTGAATCTTCATTTCTCTTTTCTCAAAAAATTTATGCTGTAATCACTTACAGGCAGCCCTGCAGGACCTGGATCTCCAGTTTCTCCACCATAACCTGGACTCCCTGAAAACCCTGGGTCTCCTCTGTCTCCTTTTAGTCCAGGCACTGTGTCACCTGGAGGGCCAGGTGGGCCAGGATAGCCTACAATGAAATTAGACAAAGATTGATGATGGAAGCAAAGCACCACTGGACTGTACTTTATACTGATTGTATACATTTTCTCATACTCCAAAAAAGTGTTTTGTCATGTGTGCATCATTTGCTATTGAGTCCTGTGATTGTGGACTTCGTGACTTGCAGAAAAATTTATGTGAAATCTTACCTCTGTTTCCAGGGTTGCCAGGATGACCGCGATCTCCTTTAGACCCGGAAAGACATGGCCCATCTCTTCCTGGTGGTCCTCTTGGACCCAAGTTACCAGGTGGACCTGGACGTCCTTTGTCCCCTGTTGGTCCAGGGGGACCTATAACAGAAAGACCAGGAGGACCAGTCTCCCCAGGAGCACCTACAGTACAGAACGAACATTCAGTTGTATAAATACAGTTTTTTGAGAATATCTTTAGTCCAAAACAATTCCTACATACATGTGTCTCCGATTGAAATTGTATACAGTTCATCAATATATGAGGTATATGAGTATTATATTTACAAATTATTACTGTGGTAACATAAAAAGATATAGAATAAGAATATTTTATTTATTTTTATTTTACCAGGTAAAAATGTTTGAAAACCAGTTCTCATTTAAATATCATGTGATATTTTGAACTAATCTCATTATTTGACTTCTAGTGTAGTGTATTGCTTTTATAGCTGGTGAGCACATCAGGGGACGTCAGAAGGGTCTGGTCAACTTCAAATTTTAGGTAATTTTTCTGAAGTTCTGAAGAGTGCTTTTCTAGAACACCCTCACGTTTAAGGAAAGGTTTTTTTTCACTGGTCAGAACTTTAGAAATAAAAGGCAAACCCCTCTGTCAAAGTGTAACGGAAATTTTTTTGAAAGGATAATGTCATCCTCCTGTGACTCACCTGATGGACCTGGGGCACCGCGTCTCCCTGGCGTCCCTGCTATTACGACTGCAGAGGAAAGATGGGCGAAGATAATTGAGTTTTGGCTGAGAGTAAGGACTTTGAGAGTTGTGACAGAGATGAATGTTGTACAAGCCTGTTTTAGTTCAGCCAGAGAAATAAACATTCTAAGAATACTTATGCAAGATTTGTCTTACTAGTGTCCCCTTTCTCCCCTGGTGGCCCAGGGATCCCATCATGGCCTTGGTCGCCTTTTGGACCTGGATAACCAATGCCACCTGACGGACCAGGGTTACCTGAGGCAAACACAATGTCCAAAAAAAAGTAAGGCTGAGGTAACACTTAAAATAAAAATGTCTAAAATCGTTCCTGCAGTAACACAGTAGGTACATTACTAAAAATATTGTTTAATTTATTCGGTGAATTTTTGATGGTTTCTTCATATTTTAGAAAACAAAAGGACTTTGCCTGCTGGTCCAATAGGCCCTCGGCGTCCTTTGCCTCCTGGGGGGCCATCTGAACCTTTTGGCCCTTGATAGCCTGGGGGACCTGGAACAGTGTGGACAGAAGTTAAGCAGAGAAAACAAAACAAAACAAAAAATGCAATCCATCAAAAATGCCCCAATTTTTATGATCTGCTGTAGTAACCATTTGCTCCAATGGGTCCTGGATTTCCTTTTGCTCCACGAATTCCTGGTAGACCTGGTGGACCTCCAGCACCAGGTTCTCCTTTGTGTCCCTTCATCACAATAGTACTGTATAATCCTGGTTCACCCTAAGGACAGGATGACAAATAAAGACAGCACAAGAGAGATAAATAATCATTATTGTTGATAAGCACACATTTTTTGGAATTTATACACGTTTTATTATTTTAGCCATGACTACCTTTCTTCCTCTTGGTCCAGGTGGGCCATAACCATAGTAGCTTGGTTCTCCAGCAGCTCCTTTGTAACCCGGTAACCCTGGAGCACCATTTGCACCTGGTCCTCCGGGGAGTCCTTGATCTCCTTTAATTCCCTTGTATCCTGGAAGATAAAATAAGAATATGTTATTTTATTTTTTTTATTTTTTTTTAAAGACCATTCTACCTGTCGCAATACTTTATGCACGCCCTTCATGAAGAAGGGCATCTGTAAATCCGTTGAAGAAGAATTTATGTCTGACCTGGTTTTTTCAGAAAAAAAGTAATCTTATTACCTGTGTAGAATTTTTTAGATGACATTTATGTATCCTTCCCATTGAAAAATCTATGAATACTGAATTATTTTTTCCTTTAAAAGTTTACCGACTTGATACAAGGTGTCTTCTCCATCACTTAAAGACCTTTTCTCAAGTTTCCAAATTGCACTGGTATAAGTCTCAGGGGTAAAAACCTTTGACAATGTCACGATTCAATTCTAACTCTGGGTGTAACAAATCGATTTAAAAGAAAAAGAAGAAAAGGGCAATTTTGGTTTATAGTCCAGTTTACAAAGTAGCAATCCATTGACTTCTGTCCTTTGCCCACTGAGCTGCAAATTAAACATGACTGACAGCGAAGGTAACTGGTTTTGATGAAGGTCATTGTCTGACTAACAGAGAAAAAGCAAAGAAAGATGTGATGGCTTTAAAAAAAAAAAAAACATTATCTTGGATGCATCTTACTCCTTGCATAAAAACTATGCACTAAAATGTAACTTACTCACTGATATTACTGGTGGAATGTTTTTGTAAAGGCAGACTTTAGTGTGTGTGTCTTTTAAGAGGTCTTTGTTGGAAGTCCAACTCTGGTCCACTACTCTGTAGTATTGTGATTGTATTCACAACATACTTAATCTTTGCTTTGACTTGAAAAGCAAATTATTGTGTCATTACATGTAAAATGTGTTCACATGTTTGCATTTTGTGGAGCTGAACTACAGATAACTCTAATGTGTGCAAGCTGCTCAATATCTGGGTGCTTCACTGCACCCTCACGATTGAGTTCCACCTTTTTTGTTGCATTAGCAAACTAAATTTATGGATTTATGGAATTAGTTAATGGATTCAGAATTGTACAAGATAAGAATCTTGATTCTTGTGTAAATCAATTTACATTTGTTTCTGCTCATATGCCTTAAACTGAATGTAGAGGTCAGGCAAACTTTCCCTTTTCAGCAGAGGGATTTGAAAACAGCCTTCTGGTGTAAAAAAAAAAAAAAAAAAAGAAAAACCTAAATTTGAACATACATCATTCTGCAAAGTGAAGGTCAAACATCGAAAAATTGGGGACCCAAACACATTAGAGGTAAACTTGTATGAAATGAATTAGTATGCCTGGCCTTGAACCGAGGTGTACCTGTAGGGCCTCTTGGTCCTGGGTCTCCTGTGGGTCCAGGAGGTCCTGGATTTCCTGGTGAGACCAATAATCCATCACTACCTGGATCACCTGGAGGACCTGGGCATAAATAGACAGATAAATATAGATTAGAAGGTTGTTTTTGTGCCATCTGCCTACTAAGTTGTGGAACTAATTTCAAACCTCTTTGTCCAGGACCCCCTGGTGCTCCCTCTTTTCCATGCTGCCCTTTTGGTCCAGTGTATCCAGGATTTCCATGGGGACCAGGAAGACCAGGTTGACCTTGCACAATACAGTTAAGGTTAAAATTACACACTCTGGCAATGACCGGTACCAAAATCTAATGCACGCTTAAAAACAGAGGATTTTTAAAAAAAAAATTAAAAGAAAAAGATCTCTTAAATTGCTTCATGAAATGACTCACTCTCAAAGAAAGTGGCTGTAAAATTATCTTTACAACAAGACTTTGCTGTAAAGTGTACCTGGTTCACCATGATCTCCTCGGGGTCCAGTAAAGTTTTGTGGTGGTGCTGGGCGCCCTCGAGGACCTGGGTAGCCTGGTTCTCCTTTCATGCCTGGAAAACCCGGAGGACCTCTGGCTCCATATCGGCCAGGGTCACCTGTAAACAGTCAGGGGAGGCTTGAACTTTATCACAGCAGTGAACCACAAATAGTATTGAAGGTGTGTGTCTTTGTATCCGTGTGTTACCTATGTGACCCGGTTCCCCTATAGGTCCAGGCAACCCTTCTAGTCCATATCCCGGTAGCCCATCTGGTCCAGGGTCCCCTCTCAGTCCTAAAAAAACCAAAGAGCAAGGCTTAAGTCCTAAGTTGTCATCTAAACACATGTGCAGGTGTACACATTTGTACACATATTTGTATGGGTTAAAACAAGCTTTAATAAATATAAATATTTAGTATAAATCCAGAGTCTGGACATTGTCATTATTTCTTCAAAGTAATTTTGACATTTTCTTCTTGGACTGTATTTTATCATTTACATGGCCTTAGCAGTGAGTACTAAAAAGTAAAACTGACTTCACATCTATTAACCAATTAAGAATTAACCATCATTTAATGAGTGTTTAGGCCTTTCAGAGAAATAATGCCATACCTGGTTGCCCAGGCACACCGGTTTGTCCTTTAATCCCTTTTGGTCCAGGAGGCCCACTTAGACCTGGCCCTGATGGTCCAGGAACACCAGGAGCACCAGGAGCTCCAGGACGACCAAACCCAGGCGCACCTACATTTCCCTTCTCACCAGGAAAGCCATTAGCTCCTGGGAGAGGACAGACAAAACAAAATCAATGTGGAGAAGAGAGAGCAATATGGAGAGAAAAGCATTGATTCTTTATATATAAATTGTTTGCATTTGTTCAACTGTATTGAATTAAAGGGAGGATATTAACCAACATTTCACCTTCTTTTATCGTTCACCTTCTACATTCATTGTCCTTCAAGGGCTGACAGTAAAGTACATCACATGATTCCAGTATACACTGACCGGGATGTCCTGGATAACCATCTGGTCCCGGTAGTCCCCGTGGTCCAGGTAAATCACCTTTACATGTGCCTCTGTTACCACGTGGTCCTACAGGGCCTAGAGAACCTTTTCTTCCTACATGAAACATAAAACAATGCAGTAAAGAGATGAACAAATATTTTTATAAATATGATTAACCATATATTGTCATATATTTATATGTCTGTCTTAGGGGTACAGTGTTTGTTTTTGGTGCATGAGTACCCTTTTCTCCTTGAAACCCTGGATTGCCTACTGGTCCTGGATTTCCAGGTCGGCCAGGGAACCCTGGATCACCAACTGACCCAGGATCTCCATCTTCACCTGGAAGCCCTCGGGGGCCTGGAAGGCCAGAATACCCAGGGCCACCCTCACCCTGGTAATAAAAAATATACAGAATTTATATCTTCATATGCACACATGTCAGCGTGCTTCTAGAGTGAAATTATACCAAGAGACCTAACGCTAGGTAACTTTACAAGACCTCTGACTTTAAAATACACAGAGACATTGAAATCTGGAAGTCACTGACAGCTCTCTGTGGACATGGATCCTTATGATTCTACTGAATTCAATTGAGTTCAGTGGTGAACTTTAATTTCTATACAGTTTATGACAGTTAAAAGTACTTCAGTTTTAGAGACCCAAACAGTGCATCATAAGGGATGACTTTTTTCTGCAGTAATAAACAAAAGTAACAATCATTAAAGTCCTCACATTTTAGCCATCCCACTTTCTATTTTTCTTTTAAAGCCAAATTGCTTCTCTTTCCATCACTGATAGTCCACTGGGTTATACT
>OMNN01007208.1:5408-37530 GCA_900302755.1 Chromis chromis
TCACTTACCAACCCCCCCTCCAGTACAGCCACTGTGACATTTGTGAAGCCAGGAGTCCACATAACAAAAACACATTAGGCAAATGTCTGGGGTCAAACGTCTGTTTGAATTGGCCAGATGAAAGACACTTAGATTGGGTCTGTGCCATTCTGCTTAGTGACTAAATACAGTTACAAAAGAGGCAGAGCTGTGCAAGCCAGTGGTTTCTCTTACTGACAGAATATGCTTCCACATGGTTATGGTGCTGTGTTTGCCAAGGGACAATACAAGAGAACAGACATGGATATTTAAGCCACTGGCATTATCAATCAGCTATCTATCTTATATAAACAAAACAGAAATACCGCAGCCTGGAAAATAATTTATATTTAACCTACATCCACATTTGTTCTCAAAGAAGGAAGTGCAAGTGAACACAGCTTGGATATTTGCAGTGATGAATGGGCACTGCCATTGGACACCAGCTTTCAGTAATTTTTAACTCCTGGACAGACTTAACAGCTGGGCTTATCTGTCTGCCCTGCCTTCTTCTGCATGTGCACTTATAAAAAAAGCTGAAGCTTGGATTATCCAGGCACCAGTCACGTATTTTATACAACAGCAGGAAACATGCTGAGCTGCACAATTTTCTAAGCCTTGAAGACAGTGTGAACTATTAACGGCTTGCTGAACTTGAAGATACTTCCAAACATGCCAGAGTCAGAGGGACTTTAAGAATGGCATGAAGTTCCAAAATAACCAATGGGATAAATACAGTTTGAAACTATGTGAGAGGACTGCTGACGTAAATGCTAATACCTTACCCCGAAGTACTTTTTGGTGGCTTCTGTGCATGTGTCTGGTACTTGTTGCTGCAGTCTTTATAACTAAGAGAGGCAGGCTTTCATTTATTATTTTTCCTAGAGAACTACTGCTGCACTATCAATATCCAGTGGACAGGAAGAGCTGTCCAAGTTACTTTACATATGAAAAAACAAAGACTCCATCATCTAAGTGAGAAGAGACCTAGAGGTTATAAACCAGGAGGAAATAAAAAATACATAATTCACTGAATCAGTAATAATTAGTTATATTGCCAGCACACTGAGACTTGAGATCTTAAACTTCCTGATGCAGTTCATTCTCTACAAACATATCATAGAGAGCGACACCAATAGAGGTCAATGATATGCCATGTTTGTTTCCTCTTGATGTGTTCAGAGCAGCAGTGGCCCCGCTAAAAGGTGACTTCCCCTATGAGGAAATGGAATTTGCAATTCACTCCTTACAGAACACTCTCCCTTTGTGCCTGTGTGAAAACATGCTCTATCTCATTTAGCCAGAACTGATTTGAAGAAAAACTATCTCATATTTTACAGTTTTCTCTATCAGTACAGCTTAAAGTGTACAGTATTTCTCTGTTTTCAGTCTACAGTATATGACCTTAAGCTTTAGTAACACTATACTTTCATAGTGTAGAAAAGTACAGAAAAGGTACAAGATAAAAAGGCAAAATGCAAGGGGAAAACACATCATATGTCCCCTTTTCAGGATGCTGAAAAGTCAGTTTATATCCATTGGAAAGGTATTGAGAGACTTTACATTACCTGATGCATTTAAACAGAGAAGCAACAAACGAACTATAGCAGAAGAGTAACCACAATAATAGTGTTAAGAGTGGACGTGAAGCTGAAAATGTATTGACAGGTCAGATTTACGTGCATTAAAAAGCTTTAAAGCTGGGAATGGTTGATTGTTAGTTGAGTTAATGTATCGAGTCCATAAACTAAATGAATTCCTATTGACATCTCACCTCTTTTAAAAGTCCATCTCATTCTATCTACTGTGTAGCTTCCTTCAATCTTCTTTGAGGACTCAAACATTTCTTACTGGACATTTGATTACAAAGAAGAGCAACGTTTTGCATTATGCATTTATAAATTTGGCAATGGCCACAGGTACTGAACTGAATATTAAAAATGGGGGAAAAAAAAACAAGTGCAACAACATATATCTAAAGATGTATCTAAAGGTAGCAATTGTGGAATATACAGTATGTTTCTATTATTTAACACAAGACTGAACAAATCATATTATAATAGACTCTATATGCTGTGTACAAAGACTCTGAGTTGAACTAAAAGCTACAGACAGATTTTGAAACTGGAGTTAAGCTTGTTACAGCTGCCAAATGCCTGTAGGGAGATCTCTGCTTGAACTCTGTACTTGACACCTCTGATAATTCATATACCTTTTCAACCTTGTGAATCAGAGATACATTATCACTTTAATATGGAAGGTTGCCTGATTAGCCTTTTGATAGTCACACGCAGTGAGCGGAGACGTGATGAACTGCTAGGGACCTCTGATGATGAACATATGATTCATCAATACCAGCAGATCTGCAGGTCTCTGCTAAAACCGCAAACAAAACCACAACAAAGAAATTCCGGTCATCCGGGGCATTGCCTCTGACTCCAAAATAAACATTGCGTTTGTTACAAGGATCCGCTTCTGCACTGAGGGGGAAAAAAGCAGACAGTGGGAAAACAGGGAAGAGAGTGTGAAGCTTTCTTCCTCTTGACTTTGTGACTCAATTGCTGAAGCCCCAGGTGTTTTCTGTTCTCAAAACATCCAGCCAACTCTTGACTTTTAGTCCATCAAACCAGCAGAAACTTTTCCTCCTCTAAATAAATGAATAAAATAGTTAGTGGCGCTTTCTGTGCCCACTACTACCAGCTAGATAGGCCTATAAATAGCTCACCAGCCTACCATGGAAACAAACAACCGCATAGCCTCGGATCAGTTACAGGAGTAGCAACTTTTTATAGGTCACGAAAACTTCCAGTTGCCTAGGAAACAATGTGGAAGAACAGTGTACTTTTGGATGCAGAACAGGTAATACTGGTCAGGGCAATTAGAGGGCCTATTTCGCTGAATGGGAGATATCAGAGAGCTGGCTTGGGGTAATTGAGGGGTTTACTCATTCACTGGCCACAGACTGTTCTGCTCACGCTGCACCTGGGCCAAAGCACCTTGAACAACTCACAATGGGAAGAAATGGCTGTTTGTTTTCTGTAAGCCAGAGGGGAGTATCTGGTGGAGATCTGTCAAAGGACAGGACTGGTGGTTTAACAAAAAGCCACTTTCTGAATATTGATTTTCCTTTTGACTTGGACAATATTGTTCATTCTACAGCCAAGGTTTAATGTATAGTAGTGAATCTAGTCTTGATATAACTGTATATTCTTTAGAGCTTGAAACTTTTATCTGTCTGTATGTTATTTAAGATCTGTGTATGTTCACATCTTGTTGTGTGTCTGCTTTAGAATATCTGTGGAGTATCACAAGCTTTAATGTTTAGTTTCTTGGCAAGCAAGGTGCTTCCAACTGTCTTTATATTGTTTCTCTGCAGGTTTCTTTGTAAGCCCTTTTCCTCCCACTGCATATGTTGTGAATATCTGACTACAATACTATCACATCTGGGTTAAAATCTTCCTCGTTACTAAAATCCTGTAGGCCAACCTAGATTCACAGCCGTGACTCTTAGAGAAGCCTGACCCATCCATTGCATGATGACTATGCAATTTACAAAATTACAAGCTAGCTGAAACCCTGCCCTAAAGAAGCCCCAGACTCGGACTGAATTATTAATCAACTATTGATGAAGGCCTGATAAATGCACCCAGCTCACCATCCCAATGACATTCTTGTCTCCTGCCCTGAGCCACTTCTGCCGCTCTGTCTGCCTATATGTTTCTGTCAGTTGATACAAACCTTATGATGTGAAATGTGCTCATTTAAATCACAAAAGGCAATTGTTTTCTACAATGTATCATCTTACAGTTTTCAATGTGCTGCTATCTCCGCTGCCCGGGAACTCAAAAAAGCACATTACCAAGCCAGCTAATTACAGTTTCACACAGTGTGACAGTTAACAATCTTCCCCTATTCTGTTGGCCAGACACCAAAGTCTTCTAATGTGCTCACACAAGGGGAATCAACATGCCAGTCTAATGGAGGTAAACCAACATCGGCAGGGAATTACTGGTATAATTTTGATGCCTTAGGTATTAATATAAAATCCCTCAAACTTTAAGCAACTGAGGAGAACTTTATTGTATATTTGAGAAAAGGAAGGCTATGACTTTTTCACAGAACCCTTTCAAAAAGCATGAATAAACACACAAGGATAATGCACAATACCAGATAAGTATTCTTATCTTCATTTGTCAGTATAATGTACATTATCAAATGACAGTCAAGCTCTTTAGCAGCCCCTCTGCCTGACCTCTGGGCCTGGCCGTCCATATCTCCACCACCAGTACCTCTAGCAGCTGCAGAGCACTTAATAAATTGCACCTTTAACAAAAGGAAAAGGTGATGAATTGAAAAATGTTTAGCCCTTTCATGCATTATTAATGCAGCCTCTCCCTCAAATCGGCCGCTGATAAATAATTAAAATTAATCTCATTATGGGAGTTTTCATTATAGGATAATTTAATTAAATGAAAGCCCAAGGACCTCTGAGGGCCCTGAGCCACTAGGGCCCCATGCCCTACTCCTCTAATGGGTCGAGGACAGGAGAGTGCACTGGTAATGCACAGGAGCTCATACATTATTTAATAGATCCCACTAAGTAAGGACAGATCAATGATAACTTGTCATCTCATCAATGTGTTGAAAGCATTCCAGAGCCCACGGCAGAACAAATCCCAAAACTGGAATAGAAAATATCTGCACACACATTTAGAAAGCCTGCGCTCCTGCAAGCACATACACAATTACTGTATGTAAAAAAAATGTCACTTACTGTCATTTGTGGATGGAGCTATGAATATTCTTTATTTGTGCATATTGAAATGCAATACCAAATAGAGGATGCCTGTGCATTTTACTGATAGGAAAACAATGGAGGGCTGGAAGTTGAAGGATAAAAGTAAAAGAGTAAGCCTTTATGTCTATTGCCCACCTTACAGTTTAGGTCCAACGTGCTTCAGTGCAAATGGTGAAGGGTACAAGGTGTACATCTGATACCAAACAATAAATGATATCAGAGTCAAATGGGAGCCATTAAATACTTTCTTGGTGAACAAGAGGAGGGGCTGAAGAGGAAGAGGGTATCTAGGTTTGTCTTGTCTCCAGGAGCACTTAGGCCCTCTAATTATTACATCGCAGTGAAGATGCACTCATCTAGCTCACACTGAGACGACTTAAGCTGCTATTTCACCACACATGTATAGAGTTCTCAGCTAAATGTATATTAAATGTAGATATATATGATAGATACGCTTTCAAGTGTATCTGCTAGGCCAGTAAACGTCTGTAACCTTTCATTGCACTTGTTGCAATGACAATAAAGTGAATCTGAATCTGAATCTGATCAAAAATATTTATTCAGGTCGAGGTGGAAAATCAATGCAAATTTATAATAACAACAATTAAGTCTAAAATAATAACTCTCAAAAGGTTTGCATTTTAAATTTTAAAAAGATCACATATTGGGCATGCAAAGAGGCCTTGCAGAATTTTGATTCAGTATCATTCTCGTTTTTGAATAATAAATCACCATGTAGTTCATAGGTTGCCTATTCGGCTCAGCTAAGGGTCCATTATTGTATTTCAACATCCTAATACAGGTTTTCATATGCTGTTTTTCTGCAATTAAGCCCAGCCTACACTGAAAGTCAGCACCTCTACTCCTGATAAAATATATTATGCCACTTTCACAATCAAAAGAATGATGGAAACTGAAGTTTTAGTGAGGATATGGTCAAAATGTGCACCTATATTTTTTACCTATACCACTGTGTCCTCCTAACAAAGAAACTGACTTTCTATTTTGGTCTGGTAATAGTGATAGAGTTTATTTATCTTTACATTAAGGAGATACTGTTTGCTCTTGTTTCAACACTTTTTGCTATATACATAGTGTGAACTAATAAATACCTGCACAAATGAGGTTCATTGTCCTTTCCATATTATTACTTTAGGGCCTAAATGGATGTTTTTCTGTTCTCTTTATACTAGATTTCCAAAACATGCCAAAAGTTGTGTTATAGTCCAATGAGGGAAAAATTCTAATTTCTAGAAATTGGCTAGAAAAAGGGGACGTTCAGGTTTGATGACTTTAACTGCAATTCTTCAAAATCAGTGTTATTACTCAGACCCTACCGTCACTGCCAGGCTTCTATAAATTAAATGAATGTCATTGTTATTATGCTTAAAGCATAGGGGGAAGTGTATATAAGCACATCAGGCCTGCATTTCAAAGAGGAAATCTTTAACATAAACATTAGCATTTTGTGAAAACAACTGAGTAATTAGTTTAGGGCATAATAAGCTGGGGTAGGCACACAATGAAAGAAAGCATTCTGGCTTTAAAATGAATAAAAATTGATTGTGTCCCAATAAAAAACGAATTGGCAGAGTGTTAACTGGATTCCACATAAACGTCTGTAGCAGTCCCTGGCCGCTTTATTGTGTGCTAATGCAATAGAGAACACTTAGCAATAAATGCTCCTCTCTGATGAGCTCACAGAGGCTTTCCAAGATGGCCTGATGAAATTGTAAAAATTAGATTTGAGCTAGCTGCTAATGACTCCTAAAACAAAGGAAAATCGCGAAATAGAATTAGCCTGCCCTCTTCTTCTCTAAATACATCATATGTAAATTACTGTCATTTGGAGAAATATGCTTGCCTGGAAGGTAAAGCCTTCATTAGAGATCTCAGTAGGTTTGGGACTCGAACAAGAACTCCTCCAGGACATTTAAAAAGTTTGAGAACTGAGAGAAGGTAAAGATATTGTTCACTCATGGCAGCAAATCAGAGATATGACTAAGGAATTTATTTTTGATTATTTCAGTCAAACCAGATGGATTTCGTTCCAAAGCTGAGGGCATAGATAGCTGCTATGAGAAACAAATACTGTATGTGTAAAATTTCATTGCCATAATCCACATTTGTATTTAATTTGAAATCTGCAAACAGCATGCTCACTTACAATATCTGTAGTGCATCACTTCATTAATGCACAGCCACAGACACCAATATAGTGTCTCAGACAAAGTTATTCAATACCGTTAATTAAATGAATCAAAGTCTGACACATTATGTTGGTCTCTTCAACCATTAAGTGCACTTTTGTTTTAGGCTTTTAACAAGTCAAGTTACTAGACTTTTCTGTATTTCCTGTGTTATAATAGCTAACCAATTTGCATTGTGCAACAATATTTTTTTATTCACAATAAACTTAATGAAGAATCCAAACATAAAATGCTCCACGAGTAATTGGGTGATGTTAATTTAATGGGGTATCAGTCATCAAAATAAATAATTTCATCAAACTGACAGAAATTAAGAGCTATTTTAGTATAGTAGGGTGATTGCTTTGTACAACTGATAAAGCATTATGTGCAGCAATGGTTAAGTTTAAAAAAATAATAAAACTGTTGTCTGATTTGCAGCAAGAAAGTTTTCACCCAGCACCCCATTAACACCACAATTTCTTTATCTGGTTCTGTAAATGTAAATTAATCTGGTGTGTAATTGCATCAGTCACCACTCTGGAGTCATTCCGACATTAATGAGAACCTGTGGCCAAAACCTTAATATTGTAATCTTTCTTATATCAAAAACTGTGCAAGCACAAACTTTTGTTTTGTCTGGACAAATGATGTACAAACTGGTGCAACTTTGTAATATATCCTCAGCTTGTTTCAATGTTCGCTATGTAATAGATTTATAACACGATGGACTATTACCACATGAGTTAATATCAAAAGATTGTCAAACAAGGAGGACAGCATGAATTTGTAAAATCCCTGAAGCAACAATTTAAACCCTGGGTCAGACGTGCTGCATATATAACTAAAATTGCAGCCTTTGCGATTTTCTAATTGCATTGTTTTAAATTGCAATTTTGATTGAACATCAAATAATCATTCAGTACTAATGGTGACCATGAACGAGCTAATGTCAGTCAACCAAAGTAGGTGGTATCATGTAGTGATTCCGTAGTGATAATAACTGCTGTATATGCCATAATGATTTTAAAGCTGTTTTAAGCTGTTCCTCCACTGAGACGCTAGACCCACATTTATGTGGGTCTAGCGTTGCATACACAGCTGTACCACTCTGTTAAAAATCCAAGGAGAAACTCTGCTCTGTCATTTAGATTGCTCCAAGATGAACAATACAACTTTGTTAACCAAAGGTTCCAAAATGTTTACACAGTTCCTACCACCAGTTATTTGCCCTTCTAGAGAAGCTGCCACTTACCCACTCAATGGCCATTCACACACATTCTGTAGTGTTTACACAGGGCAAGAAAAACAGACATATATGACAACTTTGCAGGAATTACACACCAATTAAACAGGATAAGTTTTGTTTGCAGGAGCTGCTCAACTGTTTCCTAATACAAACAGACGGCCCGCCAGTTGCCTAGCTCCAGGACATAAGCCTTGTGTGTTCCTACCAGGTAGGTAATTGACTTATCTGGGCATTGTTCTCAGTTCATCCCTGTTGAATCGCATGGCTTTGTCAACAGATTTGCCCAGTTTTAGATAAAACCTTCTCTAAATGTAAGACTCACAGACCTCACAGGGTTTAAAAAAATAAAACCATGCATAAAACTTTTTGTTATCAGGGAGTTCATTTAAGTAGTTTAAAAAGAAATGCATTGTCCGCTCCATGCATCACTGCATAACTGTATTGTGAGCACTAATGGACTGTCAACAATGTTGTAATTTAAACTAATTGTGTAGCTTTATCATGTACCCAGTAAGCTTGTTGGATAGACGTGAGATATGTAACATTGGTGGCTTTGTCAATCTGGTAAAGTGACAGCATTCTGCCATTTAGACATATATCACTTTTACAGTAATGTTCCTCAAGGCTTCACTGCGACATAGCAATGACAATTATGGAGAGCCACGGTATACAGATGATATTTGCCGTACAGGCGAGCTTTAACAATACATCAAGTTATGTTTAATGCATGAGGTCAGAGTTTACTCACGACAACATGGTGGACACACGTGGGTGTGTTTGAGGAGGTTTTCTTTCTCTCACATTATTGCTGTTTGGAGCATTCTCCAAAACAATAGAAAGGATTAAGACCCAGCTGTTACAGCATCACTTCCTTAACCGTTCTGTCATCTGCTATACGTAACAACATCCCATGTCAGTACATCATAATCTTGTGCATGCCTATTGTTGATGTGACTGCATGCAATTCACACTTGTCCCATGTTGAAAGTGATATGTAAATGTTGCTAGATTGGACCTAATGAGATTGGTGTCATGACTTTTACAGAAAAGTAACCAGTGTGCTCATTCAGGCATGAAGCTGACATGTTCAGATGCCATCAGATTAATGGAAAGGCGTGTACGGCTGCAAGTGATAGTGTGGTAGCGAAGTTTGAGTTTTTTTCTGAGGGGTCACACATGGAGCAACAGTCAGACTGCAGCTGTGGGGTATTTCCACTGTCCATATGCGCCTACCTATTAATGGGCTTATAGAAACTCAAAATAATCATTTAGATCTGTCAAACAGTTAGCGCACTTACATTAACTCTTTCATGCAATCATTTCATATAGAATAAAAAACAAGCAGATATCTGATATTCTCTTTGCTAATTCAAAGCGTGACTGAGCTATAGTTGAAGGGCTCCAGAGAGAAAATGAGCCAAGAGTACATTCTTAATTTTTAATGCCCATACTATATTATAACCCACTATATCCCTACCTAACACACTTATTCGATACTTCCGAAATAAAAACACAAAACAATAAATAAACGTGAAAATAAAAATATGTACTGTAGATGTCACATTTGATATATCAAAATAGTTAATCGGCCCTGATGTTCTTGAAGGAGTGAAGCAGCGGATTACAGTAATTGAAAGTCCATACTGCGACAGAAATAACTGTTCTCACACAGGGGCTAGACCCACTGGTGCCTTTTGCTGTCTGTTGGCGAGAACTAAATATATTTTCTGCATTCTGAATGGCATTCCACTCTAACGCATATGTGCCAGTAGTTAACAGTGGATGAGAATAAATAGCTTTCTCAGCCAAGCCAAGAAGACATGTCAAAGATGGGTGCACATGTATGTAATTTATTTGTTTGTGGAAATATTTAACATATTTAAGTATATTAGGAGCTGTAGGGAAGGGTTTGTTTTCATTTCTTATTTTTGTCTGTCCGTTTTTATCTATTTACATTACTAACAAGTCAGATGAAGTCGCACTTATACATATTGACAGAGTAATAACCCTTCTGGCAGAGTAACAGGGCCTAATTTCTGAGGATCACAACAGTGAGCCAGAATTATGTCACTCTGACCACCTGTTCCCTGAAAAACGTCACTGGCTTTAAGTAGTTCCGGCATGCATCCAAAATGTGAACTTCTGAACCAGAGTGCTTACTTTCTCATTTGTGCAGAAGCAGGAGGCAGCAGTGTGTAGCAACAGGGACTCTAATTTCGTGGTGGTAGAGGAAAGGTTTACATAAGAGATGTGCTGTTCTGTGGCTGTCACTCAACCTGCCTCTGATTGGCAAACACAAGAATGAGGCCGATGCTGTCTCATGTCACCTAAAGGCTAATGAGAGATTAAACATGAGCAGCAGAAATGCTAAATATTGTTCAGTAGCCCAGCAAGAGGTTTACGCTTATTTCTGAGGAAATAACTTAGGAAACGTTAAATAAAAGCATAATTAAAAGCTTATTCAAGAATTTTCTTTCCTGTCTTATACAAAGCATCCATGCAAATTTTACAGTATCAGTAATGAAGTGATGTAATTATGTTTATTAAAAATAGACAATGTAATCATCTCAAGAAAGACAAGCTTCATATATTAATGCTTGCTCATGTATTAATTTTGACAAATGATTGCAGAAATAATAACTGAGCTCAATTAAACTAATTCTCTCTCTGTCAATAGGGAAGCTAAATCCTCTGTTGCTTACGTTGTCTATCTTCAAGGCGTTGCAGGTGTAGCATATAAACACACTGTATATTTCCTCTGGATCGGGGTTCCAAAATAGCTGTAAAAGCATTTGTAAACCGCAAACAGCTGCTGGTTGTGTGGTTCTGCTCACATCATTGGAGTTTGTGCCAATTAGCTGTCCTAACTATTTGTAGAGTGTTTGTCATAAATGAAAATAGATGGACCATCCGACAAAGCCATGCAGCACTGTGAATGGTCTGACTGGCAATAAAAACACATGTAACAGTACATGTTAAAACATATAAACAACAATAGGCTGGATTTGTTAAATGTATCATGTAAAAGATTTGGATTTGTAATATAAAGTAAATACACATTTTGTATTTCTGTGTCTGATCAAAACCACAAGTATGAGACAGAATCAAACACCTAGAAACTGCATTAGCAGCACAGGACATGTCCCTGTTAAATGAAACAGGCTTGCTGAGGAAACCAACCCAGCAGTGGTCCAACACAGAGAGCAGGGGAGTGACATGCAGAAATGTCTTGAGCTGGACTCGAACTCATGACCGCTGCTAGGGGACTGAGCCCATGTGCTATCGCCTTAACTCAGTGAGCTAAATGGCGGCCCCAAACAGTATTTTAAAAAAGAAGACACTGTGGGGTATTGTTAAAATGTGGATTCTCCGCAAACCAATTGATAAATTAACCTTTTAGGATAAGAGACATATCTATTCTCTCTGCAATGTTACATTTGTTCCACTCATAGATCACAATTCACCAATTGTAGCCACTATGTGTTCTGCAACAGTAAAGAGAAGTAGCCACATACCCTGCTCCATTTGCTCCATGTGTTAAGGTGTCTATTATGTGTGAAACAAGCTATTTTTCTTCAGCCGTGCCTTTTTGACTCTGATGACATAATGCTGGAGAGAGTTGGTGCTGGGGGGAACTTTCTCCGCTCTTACTTTTATACACCTATTTAAGAACAGCAGCCTTTCACACTAAGTTCAGCAGGAAGAAGCAGTAAAATGAAATGGGCAAGACCTACAGTATTTCATAATTAATAGGTAGCAGTGAGAGGAGAACAGTCCACGCTGACGTAAAAAGATCAACAACGTATAAAAGTGATCATTCATTCTCCAGAAAATTACGGACAAAAAAACCCAGTGCCGTATGTTATTCCTTTCACAAAAACAAAATCATAACAAATTTGAATTATGTGTCAAGCTTTTTATAATCTTTGATTGCTTTGCTTTATTTGGAAGTCCTACAGAGCTGCTACTCTTCTTGCCTATACGATCTAATTTGTTACTGAGGTGGTCTCCAGCTCATACCAGGTCACCACCTGCAAGCAGTACTGTAAATTACTTGGTGGGCCTAATTGCCCATGTCCGCTGTGTTACTATAAACTACTATTGCTGTGCTAACTCTATTGTCAGGTACTTAATCAAGGCCACCAGATTTATTTCCCAGCACTAACTCAGGGGACAACCACAAGCAGGCTGGAGTAATTGGATCGTTTTTGCATCTAAAATTAACCACCTATTCTTAGTGAGAACTGGGGTTTGGAAATGATAACAATAATGATATCAACCAAAACCATATGAGGCCTTGCCTTTCATACTGGGAGTTGCATAATGCACAATAGACCCAGATGTTGCTCAGAATGACCTTACCTGGGGGGGTATGGTGCCATTATGCCAATCAAACACTGCAACACTTAAAGTCATTGGCCTAAAGCAGACTGGAGAAACTCAATTACTCAGACTCTTACCTCACACGTTCACCGCAGTAGCAACAGGCATTGAAGTTTAGCTCAGTTCCTCCTGCATGCACCTGAAACAGAAAATGGTGAGAGAAATTACACAAATAAATCTACGACAGAGCACGTACATTTTCAGAGAGAACCTTTCACTTTTAAACAAAATTGCTGGTTTGCCTGCAATGTTCACATTTTGACCATGTTTCAGTGGACAAAGAAAGAAGAAAGAGAAGTGGACTGATGAATTAATTCTGTTAGAAAGATATTGTGTCTCAGTCTTCTACTATTCAGGCCAGGAATTAAGAAAAGACAAGCATGAAAAGAGTGGTATAAGATTTTTACAGATTAAATTGAGTCACTTGCCAGTTAATTTATTAAATTACATTTGAAGACGCTTGAAAGTGAGTTTAAATGTGAACAATTTCTCAGCAGTGATGCGCCGTATCAAAGGAATAAATTCCACCTATAATATTTCAATTTTAATCTATTTTCCATTTCAGTTTGTTTCATTAAGTGACTGTATATAGTACTTTGTAATATAACTCCTTTTTGTCAATGCAGTAGGCGAAGCAGTGGAGGGTGAGAGAAGAGTGAGCACTGAGCATGCAGAGGGGATGTGGTCTGTGTAGGGATGTCAGAAGCATAATGGGCAGCTGAGTCATAGGTTATAAAAAGCTGTCATTAGGGATTTCTGTCCTCAGCAGCTCATCACACAGGACCTGTGAATTATTTATTACACTGGAAACTCAAGTGCTCCGTTACTCAAGACCGCTTGGTTTCCTGCACTTCCCTTTCCTTGGGCTTGTTTAATAAAAGCATACCATTTAGCTGTTGTAATTAAAGTCTTTAAGAGGATCCAATATATAAATAGGAATTAATTTTATTAATGTAACTACTGTGGTGATTTTTTAATAGTGGATATAACAAATTACCAACAGTGTATGCACCTAATGAGAGCATTTATACAATGTAAGTGCACAATTAAAGTGTTTGGATTATTAGGATAGGCTCTCTATTTGGTTTGCCCTCAGTCCAAATGAGCCCCTAATTAGCACT
Organism: Chromis chromis; assembly: GCA_900302755.1. NCBI lineage: Eukaryota > Metazoa > Chordata > Actinopteri > Pomacentridae > Chromis > Chromis chromis. Next base: position 19,167 of record OMNN01007208.1, read on the forward strand.
CAGAGTGCATTAATAAGGTGGATTTTTTATTATATGTCGGAACTTTTTTAAGACAAACCAAAGAACCGTTCTAATAGCGGCATTTTGTATGAATAGAGACATAACAACAGCACAGCTTTATGTCCTCATGTCAGTTTTTTAATATAGATATGTCAAACTTTTTAAACAGTTAAGTATTATAAACCATCACCCACATATTCCACAAATCAGCAAAAAGGAAAACTACTACTCCCCTAAATCAGTCTCACTTAATTCTCCCTCTTGGTTTTTGATAGCAAAGTCAATGCAAATCAGCTCAGGCATTTTTCCTCACTTTGTTTTGTTCTCGGTATATGAAAATGGTTAAAAATCCCAAGGGTCAGTGAAAATGATCCCTCCACTCCAGTCGCCTGCTCTAAGTCAGCCAAAACATTCCAGACTTCAAAAGACGGCTTTGCCTACCAGGGCCATTTCAGTGTCCCAACCTCCATGGCCCAGAAGGACTTGGTTATTTGGATAAATTAATTTCTGGAGTCTGCCTGAGTTGCAAAAACAACCTCCTGCCTGACAGCAAATTAGTCTAACTGAAAAAAACTAGAAAATATATAAGGTTAAAGAAAACACTCACTTCTTTTTTTTTTACACAAAGCTGATTTTCTTTTTACTGCCTGCTCCGCTGTGTTTCTGATTTTATATATTTCTGGAAATCTTAATAAAAGAATAAAAAATATCGTTGCATACATCTGTAAACCTATCTGTTGGCAGGTGAAGAGTTTCAATAGGCAACATCAGCACACAGGTTGTAAAACACAGAGGCAGTGTACAGTACACAGCTGACAGGCTGTATACCATAAAACAGGCTGATGTAAAAGTTTAACAACTGTCAGTGGTATTGAAAAAATTATATAAAACTGAAATGTCCTGAAGACTCAAACATTTGTAAAGGAGAAAAATATAAACCTGAGGGCAGATGACTGGAGCCTGTGAAAATGGGGGAGGAAAATGGTTACGGAGGGAAAATTATGCAAACAGATGAAGACAATCCAGAATTAATGGTCCGCAACATTTTCAGGCACTCAAAGAGCTGTCCAAGGACACCATAGGGGAGACTGCATGGCCCCCGTAATTGGAGGAGCATGTAACTTCAAAAGTGAGGAGAACAGACTGGAGAACTTTCCTCTGAAGTGAAGTCTTAAAGAAAACGTGAAGCACATGTACAGTACAGTAGGGAATCTAGTACATGTGTGAATAAAAATTGTTCTATTCATTGCTGCAGACATGATACATTGCAGTATTCCTGCTGTGCAACCACACTTTTAAAAGTGACTGAATTGTGAACGGGTATCTTTGAGATACAGCTGTTCCACCTCTGGTCAATCATCAATGATAAAAAATGCACCAAAAAAGAAAATGGGGTCAAAACAAAACAAGATTTTCCACAATTTCAATAAATATGTCCATAAAATGTAGCAGACAGAGGATGTGAGATCACTCTATGAAAAGCTGTAAAATATAATGACCACAAGTCACAATAAATATGTCATTTACAGTGTTGTGCATTTTTACCATGTTTCTGATCTTTCATAAAATAGATAATATTTCTTCCAAAGAAATCCAAGAAAGGGAACGTTGAGCTGTGGCCTTGTAAAGTGATGATTTTATCACAATATGAAAGAAGTACTTTAGTAGTAGGGCTGAAACGCTTAGTCGATGAATCAATTTATTCAACCAACACGCAAATGTATTTGCAAGTATTTGAAAAGTAATTGCTTTAAGAAATTTTCAAGCAAAAATGCCTCACTCCAACCTTTCAAGTGTGAAAATATGCTGTTTTACGTTGTCTTGTGTGATTGTTAACTGGATGTCTTTGAGTGTTGGACAGTCAGCCAATGTGAAGTTTCCATTTTAGGCTTTCACTATTTTGAGATTGTTTAATGTCTTGTGAAAATAACAAGTAGATAAACCAACAATTAACAAACTAGTGATATCAAGTTGGGAAATAACTGTGTTGATTATCAGTTGCTTGTCTGTCCATTGATGCTTAAAAAACATTCAAACAATACGACATTGAGCTTGTATGTATTATGAAGTGCAGTCAGCAGCGTCTAAACCTGACAATGGCCGCTTGGTAGGACTAAGAGTTTGCGCTGAGTAATCTTTGAGATTACATCAGAAAGATGGAACCAAACAGACACACAAAGCAAACATCATCTGTGTGCCCTGTTCCACTTTTCTTGCATTGTAATTGCAGCACTACATGGTTTGTGTAATCATAGGCCCGTCTAACTTCTGGTCAGAAGTGAGCCAATATTCAGCAGTAACCTCATCATAACATTTAACCAGGTGTATAAATATGGCGGCTTCTCGGCTTGACATTTAGACACTGAAGGACTACTGATATTTGACAACTTTGTTTTGTAAGACAAAGAAAAACATTGAACCAGTGAACCACCATCGTTACGCAGCTGATCCAGCGAGATGCTTATTCAGTACTGTGGGACTACCAGAAGGTCTGCCTCTGCAGAGACTGTAATCATGATGGCATATCTTTGACATAACCTACACTTCTGTCTTGATGATGTGCTTTAGCTATATATCATGAAAATAACTCCAAGTCAGAAGAAAATGAAGACAAACTGTATCATATTGGAATGGGAAAAGCAGAGGGGGAACACAATCTTTCCAACGTCCTTCGGTCTGAGGGAAGAACACCATGCATGCTTGAGTCAATCCAACATACACTAACTTAGGAGAAAATGTCCATTTTTAACCTGTTATCCATCACTGTCAAATGTGGTGCGCAGCAAAAAAGGAAATAATTAAACAGAAAAATGACTGCAGTCTGGAGCAGAATGAATGAGAGCAGAACCGAGCTCCAACTGCTGTTAACTTAGGGCAAATGATATTTTGACAAATGCTCCTCGTACAACTTGTACTACCTGCATCACCTTATTACTCGGAGTGAAAGCATGGTATTTATAGGCCACTGAGGTGAGCCAACACATGAAATGAAGTCAGGGGTCGAACAACTATTGAATCTGATATTCAGTATATTTCCAATTATCACCATTGTTACTTTTTAACAGATTTTTTAAATGCGCTACTTTGGCTCGGATGCAGCCAGCTGTCTTGATCTGTAGTCACTTAGCAACTTAGCATTGGCTGGTTGGTTAGTTAGTTACACATCACAATCAATAACCTTTCAACACTGAGGGATAACTGCTGAAAAGTTCTCTTTTCATTAAATATAAGTTTTTAAAAAAAGGCATTTCAAGTAAGCTTTTTGGTGAAGTTATTCTAAATCTTAACTGCAAATGTATATCGGTTCCAAATATTTGTTATTGGTCTCCTTTACAACTAAAACCTGCTTTCGGCCTTGAAAAACCCCGTCAACCCCTAAATAATTTACTATATAATGCCAAAGCAGACATTAATCTACTGTCTGGCAAACAGGGGCTTGTTGTAGGCAATTAACATTTGCAGTTGAACTATTTTTTAAACATTACCAACTGAGATCAATGTCAAAAAATTAATAATTTACACCATAATGCAAAAGCAGACATTGATCTACTGTCTGGTAAACAGGAGCTTGAGGAGGAGGCAATTGAAATATGCAGTTGAACAATTTTTAAAACATTACCAACTGAGATCAATGTCAATTATTGCACGGTAATGCACAGAATGCTAGAAAATAAATGAAATTGATGCTTTACAGAAGGATAAACACTTCAAAAAAGAAAAAAGGAAAATTCAACAACGAAATTTCTAGTATAATACATAAAATTAATTAATAAATTGACTTAAAGGTAAGCTAGCTGCATGAAAACCCTCAGTTTAGTTGAGTGTATCACTGTGCACTGGATCCCTCCGCAGCTAATACTGGACCTATGATTCATAGCGCTGTAGATCCTAACTGCGTTGTCTCCGCCCATATTGGAAACGGCTCAATACCACGCTGTCAATCCGCCTCACAACTCAAACAAATACGGAACAATCACGAAAAGTGAAGGAAAAAAGGGGCGAAAACACACCAAAGAATGTTAAAACCCCGACTGGTCTCACTGGTACCTACCTTACTGTGAGTATCCCCGCTGTCACCACATGCAACAAGTCTGTCTGCCCATAAACTTTTACGGTCTTCTGAGCCGTCAGCGGCTGCGTTTCATGCTTTTCTCCCTGCCGGCTGGAAAATACGTGCGTGACAAACACAGACGAACTAAAAAAGAAGATAAAATGGAGGGGGTAGGACGCCTCGTAAAAAGCTTATCAGTGTCCGTCATAAAAAGCTGGAAGTTTTCACGGCGGCGGCGGCGGAGTCGGAAGGTTACACTCAATTGACAAGATATCCGCGTGCGTCCCGTGCGCGCGCTGCCCCCGCTGGTATCAAATGCAGCACGCGCGAGGAAAGCTTGGACAGAATTACAGCCACTATTGTCAACAACAGGTTGTTTATACTCGTCTGTGACATGTAATTTACTGATTTGATTCTATTTAAAAACTCAATAACCATCATCTAATCAATAGTATCTGTCTACTGCTCTATAGTTTTATAATAAGTCATAAAAAAATATATATACTCACATGTATATGAGGAGGCCCAAAGATTGGTTTATTATGATGCTTTGCACTGTCATTTTATTTTTTTCTCTCTGATTATGAATTAGAGCGCCACCTATGGGTTCTAGCAGCCATAAATATTGTTGAATTATTTTCAGTAGCTTCTTTTTCAGTATTTAGTCCAGCAAGAATCTATCAAAATATCTCATGTTTGAGGCTCTTATTCAGTGCATCCTAACCCAGTCATGATATGCAGCTTTGGAAATAATAGTTTTAATAATAGATTTTGCAACATCTACACAACAGGCCTGCAACGTTAATAATTGTGTTTAAATTTTATCCTAATGGTGAAATAATGACAGCGTCTTATAAAATATAATATAAAAAATCTAACTCAACACATGCAATAACGTCTGTTTAAAAATATGATGTATTTAACTAAAATGTCGAAATTCACACTAGATGGTCTGAAAACATTTTACTGACTCACCATTATTTCTGTGCATAAGCTGTATATGTTAAGTCAACAGATTATCCAAGCTAAATTATCACTTAACAATGCCGTAAAAAAGTAAATTTCGAGATCCGTCTTGGGTTAGTGGGCCATCTTGGTGCTTAACAAAGATGGATACAGCGAGAGAGCCAGTCCTGACCAACTTGGAATCAAGCAAAGTAGCTGTCCCTTACAATCTTAAGATTAAAATGTAGTATGGCTCCACCAAGAACCACAAAGGAAGAGGCAGGAACCAGTGGTCTAATAATTATTTCCAAAGCTGTAATTTTGCAATATATGGAAAGAAAAAAGAAAAAAGTACAAAATTATGCTTATTTATCAGCTTTTTATGTAGTTCTTGCTTATTTCTTGGGAAGTTTTAGTGTTATTTTAGGCCTCTAGATATACTTAAACAATTTTACTCTTCTATTTAGCTGTTCACGGTGTATATGAATATACATGTTTTTGTATAAATTGACTTTTAGAGTTCTGACACAACTCCTTCTACTTTCAAGTTGTATGGAGAAGGCAAAAAATCTAAAGAGATTCAAATTGTAGCAAGAAATAACAAAACAATTGTCCTTTATTCAGTATATATTCCTGGTTGTGACCCTAAATTGACTCCTACACTTAAGCACACAACTAGAGATATCAGGAAAATGTACATCCTGCATTGTGAAAACAGTTTCTGTGTGAAAGTAATAGGTTGAATGAATGCAACATTCTTCCTCCACTGAAGGGCCTCCATATAGCAAAGCAATTGTCATTCTACTCCTTTGATAATATCAACTAATTGGACGAGATGATTGGATGGACAGCCTTTAACAGCCTTCAGCAATACATCACAAGACAGTTCTGATGATTTGTTGCATCAATTGACTGTTCCCGTAATCTCATTTGGGTTTGGAAATGCACTCATCTCAAAGGTTCCAGTCGGAGCCTTCATTTCAGCACATCAGCCAACACACCTTCAGATAAAGGGGATGCAAGTGGATGGAGAGTGCCACATATCCTTGAGAGCATTTTTTAATTTCTTGGTGCTCCATCTGTTGAAATGATAAAGTGCAGCCATAATGGAGTGCAACAAGATTAAATTAATCAGGTTTGTCCATTATACCGCCACAGGCTCTTCACAGATGATTGCAATTTTCTCTGTCAGGCCCATTATTGTAAGATCTGTTTAGTGGCGTGATGCAATTAAAATGGACTTAATGTAAATTTAACAATACAAATAACACTTCTGTCTGTGTATGTTGAAGAGGGGCGCGGCTGGAGGGTCCTGAAGTGCAACGGTAAACACCCACTGTAACCATTTTTAACTTCAAACAAACCAGGGTGCTATTTGATTAGCGCGGGCTCTGTGATCAATAACTATGTTTCATGTTTTCATGTTCTCCGTGATGTCAAAGGATCCGGTTGCACAGACCACCCTTGTCTGGACATCAGCTGTAAGGAACACAACACCTTCTACAAGCGTATCATGATGCCCATAGATCATTTGAACCTGGAGAGAGAGAGGGGAGTTTAATGGAGTCGCTCTAATGAAAGCATATAAAGTGCACGCCTTCACTCTTGTGTATGAATCTCATGGCTCAGTACAGTAGGTGAGACGGACTTGAGAGAATTTTATTAATTTTTCCCGGAGCTGATCTAATATCTCCCTGATTGGTTGCTTCCTTCTGCTGGATCAGGTCACTGCCATGGGACAAAGCCCACAGGATGTGTGCTTAACAGGAGGAGATCTCGGTCTAGCGCCACAAAGCTCCCACCACCACTTAAACTCAGGAATGGCGGAACTGTCACGCTAAAAATGTCAGATGCTTTTTATTCTCAGCACCTCTATAATTTGTGATTTATGCCATACAGTAAAATCCAACAATCCACCGCTGCTTGGTCTTCATGGGGATACTCTCCTATCATTTGAGGACCAGGTTTTTGGTGGTACTTCTTTTGTGAGACGCATTTTTCATGGATCTATCTGGACCCACATCTCAACCACATCTGTTTTAAGTGATTTTACTGGATTTGAGGCGGCTGAGCTTAAGGTTATTGTGGCTAAATGAAGAATTACCAGAACCAATCAGACAATGCACTTTATTACATTATATGCAGCATTTCATTTTGAGGTCAGGTGTTTTGTATTAGTCTCCTATCGCATTACAAGCAAAGTGAAATAACCTACACCTGAAGGAAAGTACATGTTTTCCTGATACACAGAAGGGAGGAGAAGTTCAGTGATTCAGATTTTTTTGTCTTCGTTGCCCTTTTTTAAAGCACACAATGACATTTACAATGCCAGGAGTGCCACCCGTGGTAACCTGAGGAGCTATGCACCAGTGTGTCTGTCGGAGGCACCTTTCACACGAGGTGCATTCCAGTGGTCATGGCAGGCCAACAACAAGTCAATCAATCACATTCTGTGCGGCAGTAATTTAGTAGGTGTCACACTATCTCTTTTGTTGGCAACAGGACAGCAGAGTGAGTCACAGAAAGAAGGAGGACAACAAAATTCTTTTCAGACACGGAATCGGATATGGACGCCTCGCAAAATCAGATTATGAATCATTATATGGTGTTTGTCTAAATCACCTAAATAAATTACAAGACAGTAACAATTCATAAACAGCTTTATGTTTAAAAAAAAATGGAAATTTGATACATAATTTATATGGATACAATATAATACTGCACCAAGCTCTACTGTAATTTTGTGTATGACAGTCATTGATTCAGCTATAGTCCCTTTCCGGTCATTCGTTATACCAAAAAATAAAAAAGAATATTTGTGTACCAAAGTTATGTATTTAGAAGGTTTTTCTATGAAAGAATTCAGTCCTGCCACTTTCGTCTACCACTTGCTGCCGCTTGAGCACACCAGCTCACCTACAATCCTGCTCAAACAGTGTAAAACTACTTCTAACTGGAAAGTGATTATGAAGAAGAAGAAGAATGCAAAAAGCCCCACCCTGCAAGTAGACAGGATTGCTTTTTAAAGTTTGTTATGTATGAAAACCCGGAGGCCTCAATCTATATTTTTGAAATTGTCATCAGTACATTACAGGTTCAAAGCAGTTCAAAGCATTGCTCAGCCATGGTGTTGACTGCTAATTTCACTCATTATGTGTCTTCTAAAATATAAAATACACCAGATGGACACATTAACAGCATAAAATGCATGATTCTTTTTACTGTAGGGGGTCCTTTAAGGTCGAATCAGTGATTTTGATCTTTGAAATGTAAAATTCTACACTAAAAACCATTTTTCTGCCCTGCCTGCTGCTAACAATTTGTGCTTTAAAGGAAAGACTTTTTAGCCAACCTTGTAAAACTATTCCAGGAATAATAATTAATTGCCACTGGTGAGCGTTTATATGTTTGACTTGCTAGACATCCAAATAGAAAAATGTAAGTAACAACCAAAATACTTTGATTCATTGCTCTGGTTTCTGATATGGCCTCGAGGTGAAGGCTGTCCAGCTGCCAAATCAAATACCCCTGCAGGTATGTAAAAAAAAAAAAAAAAAAAAAAAAAAGCTGAAAAATACATTTCAATCCGTCCTCTATCAGCAGTTATATATGAGGAGAAGTATGGCCAGTGTTTGAAAGTGGACTGCTAAATAATGAGCTGTCCGTTCCAAAAAATGTTCAATGCAAACATACAAGAACTGGCATCAAACGCCAAAATCTTCCACAAAAAGCGCTTACAAAGCCGGAGTCCAGTGGGATAACATGAAGTATGGGAAATTTGCAGCCCAAAAACGGCTCCATACAATAATATGGTATGTGTGGATTCCTGTTAATATGTCATGAAGAAAACTGGAACAGAAGGCTGACTTTCCCCCCTTTTGCAAACTCATGATTATTTATGACATCTTTCCTAAATTAAAAGTAACATCATGTAAACTTTGCCGAAGTTGGCAGTGGACTCATTTTGATCATATCAAGCTTTTTCGGCACTGTAAGGAGATTTTAAATTATCACCTTACCAGAGTGTTTTTTTTTTTTTTGCTTCTAGTAGAAACCACTTTTGGAGGAAATAATGTGTTTGAAGGTTAAAAATGTCATAAGGAATACCAGGGAGAGGTTACCTTATTGACTCTTCTCGGATATAATATGATTCCACTGATGTGCCATCTGCAGCCAACTTCCTAAATCTCACACCGGCACCATTTTCCTCCAGGTTTGCCTTACATATATGTGGTTTTAATACAATCAAGAGTTTCAGGAACAGTAGTCTTGCTGATAAAAACATTATAAACATAAAAAAGGAGTGCTAGTGTTTGCTTTAAAAGCATTTATGTTGTCACTTAAAGGTACTAGCATGGCATTTTCCACCATAAAGGTTGTATTTCATGATGATGTTATAATCTTCTTTTTAGCAGGGAAAAAGCCTGGATTTGTAAAACATCCATCCGGCTTTTATTTTATTTTATAATGAACATAAAAGAAGCTTTGCCATAAAAAACAGGCCACAGCCCATATGGTGGAACTGACTTAATCATAACACACATATCCTCACCAGGACTTGACTGTACTGAAAACATCTATATCCTAAACTGGGAAACATATTGAGTAAAAATGTGCCTCATAGCAATAGGTCAGCAATAGGTGTGGTTGAGTCCCACAGACGGATAGTGATCATGTGGATTAAACTGCATTTAGCCACACTTGTCTCATGGGATTTTCCTTGGCTACGTGCGAGCCGACGCCGAGCCAAAGCCCAGCTCAGTATTTTGACAGCGGAGCCAGAAAAAACAAAAGTGTTTTGCTTTTCCGTCGAAAAAAAGTGAGAGAGAAAGAGAGGAAGATGCAGTGGAGAGAAACGGTAGTCCCTCAGCCACTGCCTTACTCAATCCATATGCGAGGCTTAGAGGCAGGAAATACCCACAATTCAGTGTAATCAGGGTAGAGGCCGCCTAGCCCATTGGAACAGACCTGGTGGAACTGATTGGGCACCATTAGGCCAAGCAAGAGCTGAATATGCAGCGCTCTGAAAATGTTACGTTTTCATACACTTGAGACACAATCAAAGTAATGGAATCGAGCACGTTCTATCTCCCATGAAAAATTAAGCAGAAATGGATTTGTGAAGGTTTTTGCTATATGATTTTTAGCTTCACCTCTAATCTAATCACTTAAATCTGATGTCAGCTATATGTGAGCGCTATCTGCACACTCTTGAATTAGCTTAGAGTGACACATTTCCGAGTCACAAATGTTTGACCGCTGCATGAGCGTATTATGTAAAATCTCCCAGACCCTCGCTGCTGCTGCCTTTTCTCAGTTCACTTTGAATCACAAAGGAACATTTGTATTTCGTTCGGTTGCGTTGCTTATTCACAAACTGCCTCTCCTCTGTGGTACCAACACTCGACCACAAGTAAGACTTCAGCAGAGCAAATGATAATGTGCCTCCCTAAGAAGTCAACAGTTGTTTGACAGACTGGTGGGTTTGTTTCATGATGAGGGAGAACTTCTGGCATGTTAAACCATAATAACACTTCCCCCCAAACTAGCGTGCTAGCTGTAGCCCTGTGTCGGAACCAGAACGGGGTTTCCCAGTTATACAAACAGAGGCTGGCTGACTTGTTGTCTGTGCTGCTTGACATTTATGGAATTTGAGGAGTCTGCATGTTTACTGATAGTTGGTTTGGGTTTGTCTTATTTGAGAAATAATTGGGGTTGCTGGAGGAAACAAGGGGAGCGACAGCTGATGTGGTTTGGTCAAAGGGAATGAACATCTGCCTTTGATTTAATGTGTGGCCCAATAAAGACCCCTGGCACTGGCGCAAAATCTGCCTTTTCTCTGTGTCTCTTGCTAGATCCGTTTTCTCTCTTACTTTTTCTCACTCTTCCTTTCACACTTGAGTCAAAGAGCACCCTCTCCGCCACATGACCCAGTGCTGCTTCTCTTTAATGTAAACGTTGGTCATTTGCGAGCCGCCGCAAACACAGTCGGTGGACACTGGCCTATACGTTGTGAGCAGGAGAGAGAGCTGGAGTAGTTAAATCCTTGATTTGTACCTCTCAAAACTCTCACAAGTCCCCCGTGCGCCTCCACCCCCGCTCTCCACCTCCCACACAATTCCCAGGTCAACAGAGCTCTCAATATGAGGCGCGTCTGGTCTACTGTGACAGCATATGGTTATCCACTCAAGGTGTCCGGAGACACTCGTTCTTCATACATTAAGTGCTGGGCTTATTCAATCAAAGCGAGCGCTACATTGAAGAGGCAAAGAACCTGTCTGGCTTTGTGAATTTTTAAAAAATATATTGTTATTCTTGGATTATTTTTGCTCACAATCTGGCATGTAGAGGGGTATGTTTTGTATGTTATGCTGATATGGCGAATTGGATTTAACAATTTCAGTCTCCCTCTCTCTCTGCAATCAAAGTAGACCCCTTTTTTTTTTTTAGCAGTTTGGTACGTCTGGTGAAAAAAAAAAAAGAGGGAGCTGTACCGTATGCGAGCGAAGAGTAAACACACTAAATTAGACCCTGATTACATCATATTTTGAATCGGGGGCTACAATGGCATCACATGAAGTTTTATGAACACTGTCAGTTACCTTTTAAATAATACACTCGCCATGGAGATGGTGTTTACTTTAAGAAAACAAGTGCACGTTTTGCCTGTTAGAGGCGCAGTTCCTTAAGTGCTTAGCAGCTCTGCGCAGATGTTTGTACTGTAAACATATAGTGAATATTAGAATGACGTCAACCCCGAAATGAAGCAGAAGTCTGCAGGCGATTACCACCTCGACTTCTACTTTGCTTCTTTTTTTATAATACTCCGGTTTAACAGTAAAGCTAATTTCCCTCCACTATAATGTGTCCCCTCTAGCAGATATATATTCTCTGATCGGATGATAGACAGATGCTGCCTTTCTTGTGTTGCATGGCGACAGTGTGGCAGGCCTGATGGAGACGTGTGCTCAGAGTGATAGCATCTCTGAAAGGCAGCTCCCCTGGGTTAATGGGGGAGTTATCCTATTAGAGCCCCTCCTGTGCTCCACTCCTCCTCTTTTTACAGGAGAGCACCCATCATTGCCTGGTTTCTCCTGCAAAGGGGGAAGAGGCTAATGGCCTCTGCTGTACACAGCGCTTGCCCTCTCCTCCCTTTCTGTATCAGTCTCCTGTCTGCCTCTCTCTCTCTTACTCCACCGCTTCTTCCTCACTCTTGATTCCCAGGATCAATAATTCTCGCCGGGTGCCCTTACATTTCCCTCTCAACACGTTGGTCCATAAATCACCCCCCCTGCTTCTCCGGCAGGGAGGATGCCTCAGCTAGAAAACATCTCAAGCAAGCACAGGTCAGGCGGAGAGGTGAGGACAGCTTAACGGACTATCCCCAATAACATGCCTCCTTCTATTGCTTCTACAAAAGAGATTTTTTTTCCTCTGGTCCGGAGTCAAAAAGATGGGTGGCGAAATAAATTAGGAAGCCACATTAAGCTGTCACTCAAGATTTTGTACACACGGGGTTTGACTGTGCTTCTCAGAAAACAAACATTGAGCAACTAGTTCATGAATAAAAAAAAGAGCTGGATTGGATTTTTTCTTGGTTTTTGAAGTTATTGTGTTTGAATTTCCAGACAGTGGCCTGAGAAAATGTTTAACTTTAATGTGATTTATTTATTTTTTTTGCCATTGCTCAATTGTATATTGTTCGAATATCTCCGCACCCATCAACAATAGCCGCTGGAGAGACCGCACCACAGTAAAACAAAACAACCCTCTTTTTAAAATCACCACTGGTATATTCCGAGAGACGTGCTCAAGAAATCCTGTTGTTTAAAACAGAACTCCGCTGCAGTAAATCACACCGACTCCGAACTTTTCTCTTCCACAGATCCGACTTCTTATTGCACATATGTTTGAAAGTGAAAGTCGGAGGTAGGAATCTTTGAAGATTTCAGTACCGTGCATCTGCGCTCCTCTCAAGACTCCTTCCACCAGAGCTGCCGATTATTTCCCCATGGCTTCTGAAGGCAGCCGAAAGACATTGACCTAGGCCTCTTGTAATAGCCCCTTGGTGGCCATCCTGCCTCCCGGTGTCCATCTTCAGCATATTTGAGCACTGAGGTGCATGACATTTTTATGCTGTGGCTTACTCGACTCAAGTATATCAGCGAGGGTGCACTTGTAAGATGTTACAATAAAGGAAGTGAGGAGAAAACCATTTTTAAAAAAAGCTGCAAGGATTAAAGGAGTCTTATAGGGCGCAGTCGACTGGGGCCTCGCTGTAGTTTGGTCCGACAGTGATTACAAATTGTACTCCGGGATATTTAGGACATCAAAGGTGGTATGGGGAAGGTGACTCACCCTCAGTGGGGAAGGCTGATATATGGTGTGAGGAGAGAGGCAGTATGGGGCTCATTGAGGGGCTCATACGGAAACATCTTGGACAAACTCTCAGCGCACCGTGTTTGCCCTTGTGACCCATGTTCCTGACAGCTTTCGGTCAGGATGGTGGAAATATTTTTTTTTTGGCTTTTTCTTCCCCAAAAGATGCTCAGAAGCTCCAGTCAGAACAAGGTCAGGAAGTGGCAGACGGTTCGGTTTATACTGCAACCATGAGGGATACAAAAAAACACTACAGAAGGATCACAGTCATCTGTCAGCCTTCCACTGTTTTAACCACATGTTTAAAAAGTTACCATGTTCAATGGGGCGTGAGCGGCTTCTTGGGTCTCAAAATCAGCTCTTTTTGTTTCTGTAGGAGCTGAACGGTGGCAGCGCAGCACCAAAGACACACAAATAGTTCAAAGAGTGTAAAATTTGATGGGCTTTTTGTGCCAACAATTTATGATTTTGAGTCAAAGGTATTTCCAGAAGAGGCCAATGTTTTTTCCTGCCAGACTATAACTGTGCTGATTTACACCAACAGCTACAGAAACATTCAATTTGGCCTCCTCCCTCCTGCACTAAACTTTGTCCTTTACTGCAGCACAGGCAGGCTATTATATCTCTGCATTACGATAAAGAATACACAGATAAGTGGAGACTCGTACCAGACAATGGCTTTTCTATTGCAAGTGTGGGTAATCGTCTCGTGGAAGGAGGCACTGTGTTTTGGCAAATTGCACCAGATTCATCTGGCTATAGGCATCCCCTTTCCTGCTCTCTGCTCAGGTTTCCTCCGCCCCATCACAGTGCGAGGGCCTTATCGTGCTGCCCACTCTCAATAGGCAGGGCCGACGCTAAGATTTCAGATGCTGGCCAACCGCTCTGAGGGAACAGGTGTCCCCTCTGTCTGCCTGTGGTCGAGGTCCTGTAGTGGAAGCATGGGAAAGGGCAGCCACCGCAGAGGTTCTACCCCAGCGGACAGGTAACAGAGCGCCTTTCAACTCAGCCTGAATTCAGCTAAATTGGCATCCTTTTAGGAACTACGGGAAGCAGTTGGAAGTAGAAAATAAAGAGCGGAAATTCGCCCAACGATTCCCAGTTGACTGGAGGAGTATGGTGTTCTCACAATGGGAAAGGAGAGAAACTATTTTGATGTGTAAATGAGATAAGAGGGGAAAAAAGGGGGATTTGGCCGGGATTGCTTTACTTTGTTTCACACTTAAATAGAACAGACTGACCAAGTAATACATTTAAATAAATTCATTTAACCAAACATTTTTAAACATGCAAGTTTGCTGCACTAGATAAAACTTTTAGTGAAGAGAGTTTAACATTTCAACATTGTGTGTCATTTCCTGAGGACAAACTCTTTTTTTTTTGTCTGCTATAAGACAAGAGGGATTTTGGGCCTTGTGGTGAGCAGGTCATTGTGAAGGGAGATCAAAAGAGCAGCAGTGTCAGCCCTGGAGCATGCTGCTCATCAGTGTGGCCTGTGATCAATGGTGCAGGTGTGGAGGAGAGCAGCAGGGCAGGTAAATATCTCAGAGGCTAACACCTTTGACTGCTCATTACAAACTCAGTCTCAAGAGTTTAGGAAAAATAGAAATTTATGCTCTAGTAATTAAAGGTTCACTACTAAATCACTATTTTTAGTGCAACGGCTTTTATTAGTGTTTACTCCCGCTGACACCCTTCATTCATAAATGCAGCCCTACATAAACAGCTAAATCATCAAAGCCAGCCATGTAGCCTGAGGGAAGCTCTGGGGGTTGAGGGAGCAAAAAGACATTTGCAAATGTCATTTGACGACCTCTAGACTCAAATTCTGCAAGAGTGATAATATATCGATGGGAATGCCATTAAAAACAGTTTGGAGCTCCTCCTGGATTCATTTGCGCTGACCCAGAATGCAGTATTTTCTTAACACAAGCAGCAGGCTGCTTTGATGTTATCTCCCTATCCAAACAGTGGAGGGCCGGCTGCCCCTGCCCCGCCTGTGGCCGCGGAGGACGGCGTCGATTAATCACAGTGAAGCCTGCTGGAGTGTGCTCATAAATCGCCCCGGCGCTCCTTAAACAGGAGAGTCCCAGGGCGCAGCGCCGTCATTTATCAACACTCTCCCCTCCGGATGAGGAGTAAATAAAACTCTGAATATGTAACGGAGGGGAGGAGGAGGAGGAGGGGGTGTCCTGGGATGTAGAGCATATCCAGTGGTGTAATGGTAAATAAAGAAATGCCTAAACTCTGACCTCCAAGCAGTCGTCAATCTATTTTATTTAGCCAATCTTTTGCCCATTTTCTCTAAAGGATTAATAGAGTTTAAGAGAGTTCAATTAGACCCCCTTTTTCTGTAATGTGTGCCCACTTCTGATTAAAGTGATAAATTAACAAACCAACTAACAATCATTTGACTGTGCCACTTTTAATGACTTTCTGGTGCCTATTTGAAGGTATTTCATCCTCTACAGTATATTAGGCTCATAAAGCATTCTTTATATGTTGTATTTTAACCAACTCTATAAACCTTCTAGATGAAATAATCATTTGATTCATCCAGCAGTCAACTGGCATAAATTTAGTGGCTATTAAAACATTTTATTTTTTATTTTTTTCATTCCAAGTAAGTAAGAATGACGAACATTCAGTAGTCCAAAGCTCTATTTTGTGGACCAAACTAAAAAAAACACTATGTCATCTTAATTGTGACTGTTTTCTGGCCAGATAATTAATTTATTAATTGAGAAAATAATCCGCAAATAAACCAGTAATGCCCTAAAAATGCATGTTTTCTCATCAGACCAGTTTTTTATTCTGTGTTGTTACATAGTGAAACAAATGGGTGCCATAGCTGAATAATGTTTCCCTCAAGTGGAGATGAAGAAAAATGCATTAGCCTAGAAATGTATGTTAATGTGTGTCTCTTGTGCAGTGTAGTTCAGTATCAAACTCTAAACAATAGGTAGTTTGGGACAGCTATGAAGCTTATGAATCAGACTTTATGCTTTTTAAGATTTCACTTCTCAGAAAATATTTTCACACAGGACACAGAAGTCAGATGATCATGCAACTGTAATCCTTTAAATTCCAAATACTGTATCTTAAGGTGGGTGATACATGATATGATAAAGCAAAAGTATGAAGGTATGACAGTCTGCCATGTTGACAATGTAATAATGATACTCTTGCTTGAGGTTCCTTTTAGAACAAGGCTGTAGATGAGCATCTCTGCTAGCTGGAACTTCCTCTATGCAGTACCTGTCAGCATCATAGTTCTGCTCAGAACCGGCAGAGAAACTTCAGCTTTTTCTTAACACATGCACATAAACACAAATACAGCAAAAATACATTATATGATACAATATTTTTTCGACTCTGATTTGAGTTCCAACTTTTGTCTTATTTTTACAACTCTGTTTTACCATACTCTCAATCTTTATTTGTTTCTTAGATATTCAAAGGCTTTAACAGAACATTATATTTTGGACCTGTGACAATACAAGCAAATCAGGCAGGAAGATGAATGAAACATTTTCCCAGGATTTCTCTTTGGGACCGGCCGGGGGTGTAAACATTGCTCCTTGTGTCCAGCAACACTGGAGTCCTGTGAGAGTCCGGGAGAAGCAGCGGCAGAAAGCTCTATCTCCATCATCGGCGCTCACCAGGCCTGTCCTCACACTGGCAACCCCACAAAGCCTGCCCGGAGACAGATGACAGCGCCACAAAGACAACACAGGTGGCTGGCTGCAGACCACCTGGAGCAGAAAAGCTCAGCCACACTAAGAACTCTGGGAGACGACGCGCAGAAGAGAGCTTGGAAATAGGGGGAGAAAATTATGAATGAGGTGAGGGGGAGGTGGACAGAGTGAAGGATGAAGAAACACACAAACAAAGGAAAGGCATTAAGGCACTGACTGAGGCAAAAGGACTAGAAACAACTGGCAGGTAAAGCAAAGTTGCAGGCCACCTTTAACTTATTAGCTATTCTTAGCAAGCAACTGAAACATCCTAAAGAAATAGGAAGACATTTTGATGAATACACTTTGCTTTCTCAGTGAGAGCCAGAAAGAGAAATGATACCATCTTAATGTCTGTACCTTGAATAAAAAAAGCTGCAGCCAGCTGTCTTTTAGCTTAGCTCACCACAAAGACTGGGAACAGGTGAGCAGCTGTCTGAAGTGAACAAAATCTACCTACCAGCTCATCTAAAGTTCATTATTTAACATGTTAGATGTTGTTTGTTTAAACTGTATAAAAAGCTAAGTGTCAAAATGAGAATATGTGGTTTTACATGGACTGTTTCTTGGCGGGAAGCAGTGACTTCTTGGAATCACAACTGTTTCCTGAACAAGTGAGTTTTTGTATGGATCCAAACAAACGTGTTTATACACCGATCAGCCACAACATGATGACCACTCACAGGTGAAGTGAATAACATTAATCATATTGGTACTATGTGGTGTTCTGCTGGAAAACCTTGGATTTTGGCATCCGTGTTGATGAGACTTAGACACCCAAATAAACATTGTCCCAGAACAAGCACACTCCCTCATGCAAATGACAATCCCAAATGCCACTGGCCTACCCCCACAGGAAAATGCACCCCACCACATGGCAAAAACATCAAACCATCAGGAACATCATGAGGAACATGACAATGGCCCAAGATGTTGATTTGACCTCCATACTTCCTAGACCCCATTCTGATCAAGCATCAACAGGATGCAGTGGAACAAGTTGGATTGACAGAGGCCCCACTGCACAACCCAGAGTACCCAAAGGATCCACTGCCAACGTCCTGGTGCCAGACCCCATAGGACACCCTGAGAGGTCCTCTTGTCTATGCCCAATGGTTCAGAGCATTTTTGACCACATAAGGGGAACCAACACAATATTAGGCAGGTGGTCATAATGTTATGCCTGATTGGTGTATGTGAGCTTTAAAGGTGCTGATCGGTGGATTTTTAATAACCTTTGGGCAGATCCAGG
>OMNN01007209.1:6313-23728 GCA_900302755.1 Chromis chromis
CCTCCACCCCCAACCTAACCCCCATTATCTCCTCCCTCCTTTCCTTGTTCCTTCCTCTCCTCTTAGACTGTAGTTGAAGGTGAAAGCACCAGAGTTCAGAGAGCAAAGAAGAGCAGCAGCCATCGCCTGAGTAAAGCGGCGCTCAGCTGTTTGGGAGCTCAGGGTTTTGTCTCTGTGTTCACACTGTGGCACACTTACAAGAGAAAGAATGTAGGATGCTTAAATATAGAGTTTATATGATTGTGGCCTACATAATGTCTGTGTTTGGCAACTCGGGCGGGTAACTTGATAAAGACCTTGATTTTTTTCCCCCTGCGCAGTAATGAAAAACTTTAAATTAATTACCAACGCTAACATGATATTACAACTAGAAAACATGGTGGTGAAAAAAGAGGATGTTGTATTTGGCTGAGCAGCATGGAAAATTAAAAAAGAAAAAATATCCAAAAAAGAATATATACTTATCTACATGTATACACCTCTAAAGTCTTTGCAGAGTGACGCTGCAAAGTGATGCAAGCATTTGAAAGCTGAATTTTCTATAGGGCTGCCCCCCTGCAAGTCAATGAGTCAAATCACCTGTCTTAGACCGCCCCACAGTCGAATGAGACTCTTCAAGTCAAGCAATCATTTATTTAGTCAATCCGATTGTATTATAATAACTGGATAAAAACAGATAGCTTACAAAAATGCAATGGGATGTCACAACTTCAGAAATTTTCCTGCATAAAAGAATATTTGGGAGCACCCCAAGAGGTTTTATCCAACGTCAAAATGATTTAAAAAATATATTGAGAATCAAAATAGAAATTAGTTTAATTTAAGTTTTGTTAATTGGGATTGTATTTATTCACATGAGGCATTTTTGTTAATCAAAGAGTTAGATGTAACAGGAAAACGCATTCATTTCTGTCAAATAAGGGAATACAGACTCGTTGACTGATCATGCTTACTGCTGTATGTATAGACCCCCCCAAAGGCCCAGTCTGAGCCGGGAAAAACCCTGCATTTAATGAGGAATTATTTATAAGGACAGTCATTCCTACATTTTTATATTCTAGCAGAGCTAGCTGGTGCACTTGCTTTGCAAGAAATTACTACCAAAGTTAAATGCAAACTCCATATGCACGAATTTGCTGATCATTTAGCAACAATGACGATGGTAAACCATTTGAAACAGGTAAATTCGTGTCAGTTATTTCATACCAGGCAATGCTGTGAATTTCCTTCTATATTCATTTACATGTTTTTAATGTTTAAAGTGAATATAAAAATAGGCTATAAAAGCTTAAAAAGATGTGTAATTTTTCTAACAAATCCATACAGCAGTCTGACATTATGTGTCAGCAGTCTTATAACACATGCATCTGTCTTTTATTATGCTTCTACGATTCTGTTTAATTCATTTACTGTATGTTAATGTTGTTCAAATCATAACTGAGACTCATGCCAATGGATATTCTGATTGCCACGGATAGAAAGAAATGGAACAAATACTCAAATCTTCTGATTAAAGAAAAAATTCTGAAGATACCGCCCTAATTTTACTGCTGACTATTGAGTAAACTGATAAGTGCCGGCCTCCACACTGAGTCCATTTAGTCGCTGTACCTGCCATTAATAAAAAGCACCTTACATTCACTGTTAGTCATATTACCCGATGTTACTGGTTCTTGAAAATAAACTCAACTTGGCAAAAAAGCAGCTACAAAACAGTCGAGAAAAACACGCAGACATTTGCTGAAAGTTCAGCTAATGTTACTGCTAAAGTTACATCTTATGTAGATGTAACATTGGCCTGGGCAATAAAACCACAGTGATATGTATAGAATATTGAATAGTTTCACATGCAAACCGCCATGAGAAACACATAATGTAAGTTCAGTTGCATGAACAAATCATGTTAGGCACGTTAGCCGGCAACCTCTTGGGCCTCTGGTTGGTTACCAGCATACACGCCCACCGACCTCCTGGTTTAGGTTGCAGCTGGCGGGAGCTGGTAGTTGCCCTTGCCAGATGGGCTTCACAGGCTAAAAACACTCTTGACCTCATGTTCCCCACCACCTCCACCTGATGCACTCCCCATGCAGCTCTGCTCCGAGGGCTGACAGACTTAACCCCTCTAGTGATACCCGGTCCAGGCCAGACACTTGGAGCCTTAACCTAAGCCTGGTCCAGCAGCTTCACTCTGGTTGTCCCCCATGCTCCTCTAAGTTTCACTTCCTTAGTTTTTCAATGTGTATTAAGTTGAGATGATTTTTATTTACATTCATTTTCCGTAATTGTTAAGTGGTTACATTCAAAGTAAAGTAGTTAAACTCTAATTGAACCTTCGCCTAGTCTTTATTAAAAATGGGTCATTAAAAATTACCAATATTTATCAATAGACTGGAATGAAACATTTTATCCTGATACATTTTTCCATCTGTATCACCCAACCCTAATGAGCGTTGCTTTCAGTTGGATATTTTTCATGTGGCTACTAGAATGAGTAAAGCTCCATTTTAAGTTTCCTCCAGATGTTTACTAAAGAAATACCACTGTATTAATGTTGTCTAACAATCCAACTTCTCTTCTGTCTGGAGAAATCCAGACAGATCCAAACAGGATTTTAGTGAACAAGCAAGGGAATCATCTTCTAAACAAGTTGCTGCTCTGGAGAGAACAGAAAGACGCTGTGATGCTGATGTAGGTGAGAAGGACGGACAGAGCAAGAACAGTTCAGTTCAGACAGTCAGACTTTGGAAATGATTACTGGGTTTACTGAGGAAAGTCTGTCTGTTGTATCACTGCAGAGCAGAAGAACATGGACCTTCAACACAAGTTTAAAAAAAAGCTTATTTAACTTGTTCTTTTTTGTAAAACACAACATTATTTTTCCTTTAAAATAAGAAAGCACATTATTACCAAAGCCACTATCAATAATACAGTTAAGATGGAGAAAACGTTGCATTACATGGTGATATAAGTAGTGCTATTAAATTTTGTTCTGGTGCTTCTAACATTTTCAGCAGGGAGCACCAGTGATACGAGTGTAAAAAAGTTATTCTGGAGAACCGGAGTGTCCATCATATAGGTACATGGGGGTGATTTAGTAATTGACCCAATATTTACATCATAATGCATAAATAAAGAAACTAAATATTTAATTGACAACATATCTGAATATGGTATAATAAAATGGTGAGTTTCAGTAAATATTATCATGAGAGTATAAAAAATATCATGGGTGCAATTCAATTTAATTTCAATGGCGCTCTCTAGTGGACATTTTGTATCACTGCTGCTAATGGTACTAAGTTTACAAAAAGGTCCAGACATTACAAGAAGATCTGGTGATACAACTTCCAGAAACAACTAAAGCACAACTGATTATCCAACTGAATTTCCAGAGCCATCTTTGGTTATTATGGTCATTATGGACTAATGAATGTGTAACAAAAAAAACAGCCAAGTTACTACTTGTTATTACAAAGTGCAACACTTAACTGCTAATATAAAATTGGTCTCACAAGGCCCAGTGATGTGCAAAAAAGTACTGAAAAGATTTTTGATAAGGAATGATTAAAAAAATAGTATTCATTAATCCAAAGCAGCGAGACATTCTCATCTATTTTGCTGGTAAGAAAAGCGCACGCTGGAAAACCAAAGTGTAAAGCCTTGTACATGTACATTTCCTACAAACTATAGGCTGTATATAAGGATGAACAAACCATAAGCTTCCTGAAGAGTGATTCTGAAGCTCAGCGGGTAGGCCGCCACCATTTTAACAGAGCCTGACTCCAGACTATTCCACATACGAGCAAAGTACGAGCAAAGATGTGGAGTACAAATGGTGCTAAGAGGTCCATTGAAACATCTCTGGACCTTGGACTGTCCTATGGCAGCACCCACCTGCCACTCATAGCAGCGACACTCTTAACTATGCATAACTTTAAGCCTTAAAACTATTTTAAAAGATAAGTTATATAAAAACTCACTAAAAATAGCTGTAGAGACCGAAATCATTTTTTGGAGCAGCTGAACAATGAATCAATTCAAAAATCAAAATCGTGCTATGAAACAATGCAATTAACAAATCGCAAAGGTTTTATGGTGCACATTACGCAGCATGTCTGATGCAGGGTTAAACTGTCATGCCAATGGTTTTACAAATTCATGCTGTCCTCCTTGTGTGACAGTCGTGCTTCTGATGGTGTCTCGTGGTAATTTTCCATTTCATGTTTTATATCTACTATACAGTGAATATTAAACTGAGGCTTGACTTTAAAAAAATACATTGCAAATCAAATCATAAATGCAATATCTGTCACACAAAAAAAACACAATTATATATATTTTCCCCCAAATCATGCAGCTCTACTGTAAACATGTTAATTTCTTCTGTAAAGTAAAACATGGGAGTCCATGGGGATTGGCTCACCTTTACGGAGCCTAAATTGGCTTCATTCTTCAGTCCCAGAGGTCGCTGCCTGCATTTCAATACTCAACTTGTTACAAGTAAATTACAACAAGAATCAAGAAGCATGGAGCTTCCGCTTCTCTGTGGCTGCCCAGTATGCCCAGTCAAATTCAGGGATGAATTAATCCATAGCAATCAAAATACATTTATGTTTTACCAAGAAGTTTCATTTAACATAAACACAAAGAATATCAGATGGAAGGAACTGCAAGATCCAAGTCGCAGATTTATGGACAAGCACAAGATTTCACACTAAAGTTTTAAATTAAGGGAAACTATTTCAAAAACCATCATCAACCTCATTTTAAAAGCTTTTAAAAACAGAAATAATTGCTCAGACCTCGTAGCGTATGTCGGCTTTAAAGTCTCGATGCCCCAGGGGTAAACAAAACAATATTTAAGCCTCATATGAATCCAAATCTCTCTTTTGGTAAACAAATACGCGCCCATTCAAAGAAGCTGTCTCAGGGAAGCCAAACTGCTGCCACCTTTGTGCTTCATATTTGCATTTTTTTTGGCAAACAAATTTCCCCCCCTTAATTTCATTGAAATCCCAACAATTCCTACTGCAGAAGCTAAAAGACGTCACGTTTAATTCCTAATACACAGAAATATTTATTCATATTTTTTTCATGTCAATCATAAACCGTGTTGGTGAGTCACAAGCATTCCTTAATGCCACTGGCATATCAAAGTAAGTTAAGAGGTAAAATAGGAAAAAAGTAAGTCTTTGCAGACTAATGCATTACAGTCCACTGGGGATTTCACTTGCGAGACCAATATTTGTACTAAATCAGTCGATAGTTCAATCAGGCTGCAAGTGAGCCAGTGTCCCAATTTTGCTTCACTTTAAAGGCCCTGCAGACACATGCACTTGGCTGATTAGACTTCAGCTCAGGTTAAAGTTACACTGATCTAAGCATAAAAGATGCACAAAATCACCGATCTCTATACTGATAACAATTTAAAAAAACAGTTGTCCCACCTTGAGAAGTTCAAAAACACAACCCAAAAGTTAGATAGATGTCAATCAGGCACAGTTCTGAGCAGAATAAGTGAAAGTACCTGTGTGGTTGTACTATTGGTGTGCAGGGGCTTTAATCGTCTCTTTTACAGGAGCATTTTATGGTGGTAATAGTGTAAATATCATTATTGTGAAGTGGTGTTGGGCAATCATATGCATGTTCATACTGTCATTACCAGAGATCAAGGGGCAGCCGGGGGCAAACCTCCTCAGCAATCTCTCATTTTAAATATCAGTATAGTTGATCTCACAGCACAGTTGTTATCATTAACCTGTATTTTGGTTCATTA
Organism: Chromis chromis; assembly: GCA_900302755.1. NCBI lineage: Eukaryota > Metazoa > Chordata > Actinopteri > Pomacentridae > Chromis > Chromis chromis. The sequence continues at coordinate 12,090 of OMNN01007209.1, forward strand.
TATCAGAGTAACAATAAATAGGCACAACTGCATTGTGAATTTGTCGGCATTAACCCTCTTAACCCCAAAATCTCCAAGTGGATTGTAAAGGCATGTTATCTTTTGAAAGATTTGCCAAAATTATACCATTTATCAGAACCAGAAACTGTAAAAATAGAAAGGATCTTTGGACTTTCTGATGGTCTGTGGACTAATCGTTTGGGATGTATAGTGCTATTGGGAAAATTAATCAAATATAAGTTTAAATTTGTGATACAGCATCACCTGTATTCTTATTTAACAATTCACCAAAAACTGGCACTACTACTCACAACAGAGAAGCTATTACTGATTTAGCTCCAGCCAGTAGTCGCATGACAAAAATGCTGGGACTTCTCGGCTGAACTGCAGACTGTGTTTACATGGAGCAGGTGGGAATACAGAGACAGAGACCCATTTTTTTCCAGTATTGGTAACACCTGTGGGCAAAAATGTTGTAGATTTTTGTAAAACAATTTCAACTGTGTGCCTCTGGGCGAACGTTTTAGAATCCATTCAGACAAAATCTCCCTCCATACTAACAAGCCAGAAAATGCATGTTACATGACCATCCACGCACTCTGGAAAAGCACATCCCAGGAAGGAAAGGTTAGGTTGCTTCGTTGTAGTGTCATGTAATATGGGCATGACGAATCAGGGAAGGGCAAGCAGTAACTGATGAGACCCAGTCAGGAAGCAAACATGGGTGTTGCACCATCATTTCCAGAAGTCCCTTCTTCTACCGTTCTACACATCAGTAATGCAAAGCAAGTTTTTGAAAATCTTCCAGAAGGATCCATTTTAAGTGACTAAAAGCTGCGTTTGCATGTGAACAAAAGACTAAAACATGCAGAAACATTGAAAATTTAAACTACCTGTGCAGGTGTAGACGAAGTCTAGTTCTGCTGTCAGTATTTACATATAGGACTAAGCAGACGGATACGATGCTTTTTATAAAGTGCACTTCTCAGATTCAGAGGTAAAGAGTTGAGAATTAAGAAACAGAGTCACTTGTGCTGATTAAGAGTGATCATTACTTAATATCAGCAATGGAAAAAAACAAGTGAGGCTTGCATTTAAACCAAGGACGTATATACTACACCTTAGTATCAGTCACAACAAGCAAGACAAGACTCTAAATGAGAAATAAATATCCTACAAAAAAAGAAAACATTTGCCACTTTATACTGGCCAATAGTAGTTTTTTTTAAAGGAATATAAAACAACCAGTTGTCTTGTTATGGATCACTTAGATTTGTTTGCTACTAAATCACTGAGATACATACAGCAGGACAATTACAGGAAAAATAAACTGATACGAAAATATTTCTGAATTACCAAACCATCACTTATACACCAAGATACACCAGATTTGTTGATCTACTCTACTTCTACTTTCTCCTACTGCTACAATTATAATGAAAGTGTTTTGAATAGAGCTGCAATGATTAATTGATCAATTGATTTTAAATATAAACTACTATCTTGGTAATCAATTGATTGGTTTGAGTAACTTTTGAGGGGGGAAAAAGTCTACATTTTCTTATTCAAGCTTTTTAAATGTGAACATTTTCTGTTTTCTTGAATCCTCTATGGCAGGGAACTAAATATCTTAGGGTTGTGGACAAAACAAGTTAATGGTACCTTGGGCTTCTGGAAATATTAGATATTTTTCACCATTTTCTGATATTTTACAGACCAAACAACTAATTGAATAATGGAGAAATAATCAACAGATTAATCATATAACAATAATTGTTAGGTGCAGCCCTAGTCTTCAGTCTACTCAGCTTTTGTATGCAGAATTACCTGGCAGCCACAATCTAACCCATATTAGTATGCAATGTAAGTTCTCTATTGCATATCTATCTCAGTATTTACTGCATGAGCAACGTATTGATTTTCTTTTTAAAGCGCAAAGAGAAAGAAAATCAACTAAATGAAGAGGAAACTTCACAACAAACAATGAGCTATTAGTCAGCTAAATCTAAGACGCAAACAGTTCTCTTTTCTTCACCGACATCTAAAAACAATCTTTCTATTTGTGGCATCTACAGTCAGGTAGGTTGAGAACATAAAAATATTACTAAAACACTCAGCATTCTGCACAGTGACAACCTTCCTGACCTTAAGCTCATAAAACAGAATGATGCTGATGTGGGATGACTCAGGCATCAAAGTAGACTCACAGATAACAGTCACCAGTCCTGTCTGCTCCTCCTCTATAAATACTTCACCTGGTTACATTTTCTCTGCATCTTTTTCGGTTATTCTACATCTGGCACGCTGATCCTCGCCCTCCTCAGCACCAAAGTTTAAAGAAACTCGCGGAGGCTCGCTCGTCAAGCTATCAAAGTTTACTTGGAACAAACATAAATGAAACTACGGGAGAAGTTGGGATGTTCTTTTGCATAATAATCAGCATTTTGATGCCAGATATTGATGCTAATGCTTTGCCAAGAAGGTGCCACTGAGTTGACACACACATGTGCACGTCTGGTTGAACAAATGCATACATCTGGGATACACACTGCTGTATTTCTTTCCAGCTTGGTGTGCTAAATGACAGTGACACTCATCCCTTCATGGCGACAGGATGAACGCATCACAGTGATCAAAGTGCTGGTGACACGCCTTGAGGAGACATACGTGTGTTAGGGTGTGGGCTCGGCATCTGCAAAACAATTCAAACTAAGTTTTTCCCACCATCTATAAACATGTGTTTGTCTCTGATAAAGTCTGTCTGTCTGTCTGTCTGTCTGTCTGTCTGTCTCTCAAACACTATCTTATTTGTATTTGTGTATTGCTACCATATGTAGAAAACTCTTCACTGGGCCCACAGTCACCATTAAGGCAGTGAGTGAATATGAAATTATTTAGTTTGCCTTGAAAAGGTAACTGGCAAATGTCTCCAAAAGTAATATTCCAACAAACATCTACCTTTCATCGAGCGACTAAATACATGCTTTTAGTGATACACAGATTAATCACCAGCTACTGGAGCCTGAGTAGCTACTGCAACTAATAGGTTGTTTTCCATCGTAGAGAGCTGCGCCTCCAGTTCAGTAAGTCTCGCTTCCAAGTGACACAATACGCTTAGATACACATTAAACATCAGTGTGATTGCCCGATCAATAGTAGGATGCTTCGATCTGCTGGTAAATGTTGTTACGTTCACAAAAACGTTTTTTTTTTTCCATTAAAAAAAGTTACATTTTTTGTTTACCTTTGGACATTTATGAGTTGATATACGTTTTTGTTTTTTTAAATAAGTGCACTGCAGACAGAATGCAGACTTACTTAAGCAAACAGAGACAATAAAGACATAAATAAATAAATGTTTGTTATGATAAGTTGTTGTACTTTATCAGTTGGCCTATTATTGGCCATCCTGTTCTCTAAATATCAGCATGGACCTCTAAAAAATTAATATCAGTCAACAACTACTCATGTCCAGTAAGCTTGTAAAGTGCCTTTAAAATATTTGTGTCTGAAAAAGAGCAGCTGAACAATTTATTGTTTTGAGTTGAAATTGCAATTTTGCATTTTCGTTGTTGTTGGTTAAAGTGCAGACTCGTGATTTAGTCTTGCATCTATATGAAAACACCTAGACTTATTGTCTGGAAACAGCATAGCTAGGATGAAAGTAGTTTAATATTTGTTGCTAGTGGATGCCATGCTTGCTCCAAACATCTGTGCTACATTTTTATGAATAGAATTAAAGATAAAATAGGATAATTCCACTGTTACTGCAGTTTCCTTAATTTTTTAACATTCAAAAAGTCTCCTTTTTTCCATTTCACATGATTCCAATTCACATGTATCTGAGAAATAGCTGCAAATCCACGGGAGAAGCTGTTAACTGTCACGTTTTGTTTTTTTTCCAAGCAAGGCAAAGTTTAATCAACTAATTGATTGAGCACTGTATCACATATCAACAGTGACAGTTACCCAGACTGATAAATCAGCTCCTTCATGCCTGTCAGAAATCATAGTTACACATTTTGGACCACACTAGGGAGAAAATGAAGAATACTGCATTGTGCTGCCAAGACACCACTTTATCAAGATTAACTAGGTACTTTATATTAGTAGCTTTATTAAATTTATTAAAAGCACCACATTCTTTATGTAGCCTCAAAGTCTGGTACACATTTACCACAAATCATGTACTTTGTGCAACTTTTGCATTTATGTGAGCCAGTTAAGGGTCAGACACTGGGTGAAGTTCACCTCACTACCTCCAGTTTCGTAACACAATTAAAACACTGAAAAGTATCCGTTTGTGCATAATGACTGATTTATCCTAATAAAAAATATCCTGACAGGGTTGGTGGAGCTCAGGATTCATCCAGAGAAGCTTTTACGAACCTGGATTCTATGTGTAACTGTTGGCCTGCCATATGTGAAGGGGAAACTGACTGTCCAAACACGGTGTCCATGAAGTTACCACTGCTGTGCCACGGGCGTAAATGCGCACATCACTCAAGAAGCATTGGTCGTTTTTGCTGCTGTGTGATGAGACAACCAGCAGTGAGTAACAAACAGAACTTCAACACCCAAACGCCTGACGATGCTCAAGCGATCACGAAAAAGCCTGACTTCAGTTAGCCTAATAAACTAAACCAGGAATAAACTGCCAAGGAAGTGAACACCACGGCGGGTGCAAGCAAACAACAACAGAGAAACAGCAAGGCAGACAAAACACACTAAACACAACACACACAGGCTGGTGCCCCCATTTTAACTTAGGTCGGTGCTAAATCGTAAACTTACCGCCAACAGGCCGAACAGTCTTCCTCTCGCTGAAGACGCCTCACGGATAAAAGCCAGCTCCTTCGGTTTAGTAAACGTCCTTCTCCAAAATGTCTGTATATATTCCGTATTAGAGTTCCTCTTTAGTCCGATAAGAGATAGAAAGCCACTCAAAATGACTTTAAATCTGATTCCCATGTTGTGTTCTCCGTGTTCTCTGTACATCCTTAAGGGAGGCCTGCAGTACAGGTGGGAAGACGGAGCCATGATGCACACACACCTGGTGGCCCACACAAAATTAAGGGGCTATGCACGTGACCCGGAAGTGGGTGATTGCTTTAAATACAAAAAAAAAACTCTGTACATATTTCAGGTATTAGTAGAAACATAAACTGAAGAAATGAAATAGCGTCGATGCAATTTGGCACAAGGGAGAACCTAAGCGACTGTCCAGTGGTGGGCAGGTTAGAGAGGCCTTTCTTAAAAGTGGACAAACAAGTGTAGTAAGTAAATATGAAATAAATTCACTATGTGTCTGCTGAGCATGCACACCTAAATGGAACAAAGCTATCAGTAATGTTATCAGTCACACATGTATAGTAGGAGTATAAAAACAACTTTGAGCACACATAAATAGTGTGTTCAAAAAGTTATGCATCTTGAAGTGTGTAATTGGCAGCTATGATAATAACTTTCCAAATGCTCTAAAAAGTGTGGAAAGTACCTTACATTCTTCCATTCCTGTGCACTTTTTTTTCACAGCAGACATTTTTGACATGTCAAAGCAGGATATGTACAAGTGCATTAAAGGTGGCTGCTTTCCATTTAAGGGAGTTCCTACTATTTTGCATGCTGATGTGCCATCATTACTTACAAGGACTCTTAATTTACTGTATATGAATGGTCATTATGTTATCAAGTATATCTGTGGTTTTCCTGCTGTGATAAGTCAATATATCTGCTGTTAAAAATGTCAGTTTTTTTTAGCTTTGCAAGCACAGTGCCAGCTTTTCTGTGATAAGATAAGATAAGCATGTGAACCAGTGCAGTAACTCTCTTATCTGATCATGTTTATATTCTGGTTTCTGCACCGCAACAGACCCTGAAGTAGACCAAATAACAAAAAGCAAAAAAAAACAAAACTTTTTTTTCCACATTTCTGTCACGATATGGTTGGTTTTTTTTTAATAACTATTCTTTATCCCAGTTGGATCTCATTAATCCCACAGCAGGGAAATCTGCAATGTAACAGCAACAAAGGGAATAGTGCAAAGATATAGAAATACCAATAGAGAAATTGTTGATATTGTACAGATTCTTCCATGTGTAGAAATTCAGATACTGCACAGATTCCTTTGAATGTGGAAAATTACAATAATGCACAGGGATATTATATACATAGAAAAAACATTGGTATTGCACAGATTCTTCAATTAGTAGAAAAATACTGATATTAAAATTACTGATATTGCACAGATACCTCTATATGTAGAGAAATATTGTATCGTATAGAACATTTTAAATGTACAAAGTATTTGTAATGCACAGGTTTGAATGCATTGATGTTGCACTGGAGTGTGGTATGACAGTTTTTCTATTTGTGATCTACTGTGAGCAGCACAGAGATATCACAGAGATGTCACTTAACATTAAACAAACCAAATTTATGGCATGAGCTAAATTAATGTATCATATCTAACTCTTGTAAGGAAAAAAAAAGGCAAAATGACAAAAATATTTGTTTTGTTAGCAATTGAAATTTCGAGTGATGGCCCATATTTTTCTGACCAACTGGTTATATATATTTCCTTAAAAATATGTATTGTGACATGGCCTAGGTCGATAATAAGAGATCAGGGAAAGAAGAGAAATGAATGACCAAAAGGAAGGGAAAAGGTTTAGATTAATAATCAGCATAATGAAGATCAGAGCAGAGAAAATAGATGAGTGGGATGAAAAGGCTCAGTGTGGATAAATTTACTAGTATCAACTAGTAATCATCACTACAAGGTAGTCAAGTAAAGACAAGGTTCTGCAATAACTATACAACTAGTAGTTGCAACAGCTTCTAATATTTTCTAGACTGTGCATTATGTTTAGTTTCAGTAGTGTGTAATGTTTTGTTACAGCCTTTGAGACATGTTTGGTGCCTTGACTTCTACAATATAGTTACTGTGAAAACCCAATAGAGAAATAAGGTGTATTCAGAATTCCAAACAGACATGTACACATGACGAAATGCAATTTGCACCATAAAACATGCATTTAAACTCTAAAATGTGCATCATAATGACTAAATTACATTGTTCACATTAGGATATCAACTACTAATCAACTATCAGTTACTTCAGGGAGCACATTCACATGAGGTTTTGCAAGTAATGGTTAACTCCTTTATTAAATAATCTGCTGAATATACACAGACCAAAAATATAAACGCAACACTTTTGTTTTTGCTCCCATTTTTCATAAGCTGAACTCAAAGATCTAAGACGTTTTCTATGAACACAAAAGGCATATTTCTCTCAAATATTTTTCACAAATTTGTCTAAATCTGTGTTAGTGAGCACTTCTCCTTTGCTGAGATAATCCACCTCACAGGTGTGGCATATGGCAATGCTGATTAGATAGCATGATTATTGCACAGATGTGCCTTTGGCTGGCCAAAATAAAAGGGCACTCTAAAATGTGCAATTTTATCACACAGCACAATGCCACAGATGTCACAGGTTTTGAGGGAGTGTGCAATTGGCATGCTGACTCCAGGAATGTCCACCAGAGCTGTTGCCTGTGAATTGAATGTTCATTTCTCTACCATAAGCCATCTCCAAAGGCATTTCAGAGAATTTGGCAGTACATCCAACCGGCCTCACAACCGCAGACCACGTGTAACCACACCAGCCCAGGACCTCCACATCCAGCATCTTCACCTCCGAGATCGTCTGAGACCAGCCACCCGGACAGCTGCTGCAACAATCGGTTTGCATAACCAAAGAATTTCTGCGCAAACTGTCAGAAACCTTCTCAGGGAAGCTCGTCTGCATGCTCATCGTCCTCCTTGGGGTCTGGACCTGACTGCAGTTTGTTGTCATAACCGACTTGAGTAGGTAAATGCTCACATTCAATGGCGTCTGGCACTTTGAAGAAGTGTTCTCTTCACGGATGAATCCTGGTTTTCACTGTACAGGGCAGATGGCAGACAGCGTGTATGGCGTCGTGTGGGTGAGCGGTTTGCTGAAGTCAACGTTGTGAATCGAGTGGCCTATTGTGGCGGTGGGGGCAGGCGTATGTTATGGACATCGAACACAGGTGCATTTTATTGATGTGATGAGATCCTTAGGCCCATTGTTGTGTGTACGACCATCACCTCATGTTGCAGCATGATAATGCACGGCCCCATGTTGCAAGTATCTGCACACAATTCCTGGAAGCTGAAAACAGTTCCTGCATGGCCAGCATACTCATCGGACATGTCACCCATTGAGCATGTTTGGGATGCTCTGGATCGGCCTATACAACAGCGTGTTCCAGTTCCTGCCACTATCCAGCGGAGGAGTGGACCAACATTCCACAGGCTACAATCAACAACCTGATCAACTCTATGTGAAGGAGATGTGTTGCACTGCGTGAGGCAAATGGTGGTCACACCAGATACTGACTGGTTTTCTGACCCCCCTCCTCCCAGACCCACCAATTACAGTTAAACTGCACATTTTAGAGTGGCCTTTTATTGTGGCCAGCCTAAGGCACACCTGTGCCATAATCATGCTGTCTAATCAGCATCTTGATATGGCACACTTGTGAGGTGGATGGATTATCTCGGCAAAGGAGAAGTGCTCAGTAACAGATTTAGACAAATTTGTGAGCAATACTTGAGAGAAATATGCCTTTTGTGTACATGGAAAAAGTCTTAGTTCTTTGAGTTCAGCTCATGAAAAATGGGAGCAAAAACAAAAGTGATGCGTTTATATTTTTGTTCAGTGTATATTTGTATTTATTTTTTATATTGGTCTATATAAAGAGAGAAAACTGTGGAAAATTACCATCACACTTCCCTAGAGTATAAGAAGATAGTTTACTATTACAGTGACAAAGAGGAGCAAAAAATCCTTATAAGTGAAAAGCTGCAAACAAATAATTTATAGCTTTGGAATGAACAATTAATTTAGGATCAAAAAGGCTGACAATGATATGGGAATCATGAATGAAATAGTCAATTAAACAACTAATTGCTGCAAGTTTAAATCACTTTAGTTTCCGGGATTAGTTTCAGACTTATTGTATGTTTTATTTATCTGTCAAACTACTATCTTGTGCTGCTTAACATCAGTGAAACTGCATAAAGACAAGCACATCACTCTAATTCTTAATATAGTTTTTGTAAAGACATCATCATCCACAGGGGGGTGCTAATAACAATTATTTTATAGTGCTATCAGCTGTGTGTTGTTTTTGGAGATAAATAAGACTTTTGGTAAACTTGGCCTGGTTCCTTTTCACTCTCATTCTGCTTTAGGGTCATATTTCAAACATGTCTCAACCCTTGTTTTACATGCATATTTGGTGTCAAATAAGCAACTTGAAGAAATTATAATAATTGTAGTTACAATGCAGTCTTATAGTATATAGCAGGACCTTGTCTTAACCTGACCACCTCTCTCTGGACTCTTTACTTGACCCCCTTTTAGGAAGGAACTGAACTGAAACAGTCTGGATCACAGATTTGGCTTCAGCGTCGCATTTTGTTGCACATTACAAACGACATTTGCAACAACATCTGCAGACACTTGGTGGCAGCACAGGCCAAAGTAAAGCACCAACAATGAAGCGGTTCAGATTTCACCTAGCAACAGGGTTGCTGCTTGTTCATTCACACACCTACATAGTTACACGTGATCCCCTTCCTGCTTCACATGTACAAACAATCCATCACAAGAGCATCTCAAGCAGCTCCAGTACAACTGCATGTAAATATATGTGTATATACTTTGGCACAGGCTGACAGTTACTACAAAAAGCCTTATTCATCTGCAAAACTACAGTACGGTATATGCAAATAAACAGTGGACCAACACGCTTAGATAATAAACAAAGGAATTTTAATAAGTGAAAATCATAATACACAAGTAAAGCAGGCAGCGATGTTAAGAAGAAGCTGTGTCCATGTGACACCAGAGCCCTGTCATACAGCCCAGTGCCACTGTCAGCCCACATAAAGCCACTTTCATTGTGAATGGAAACGCTTTGATTTGGCTTTCAGGCCACGGTCAGAGTCAATACAACTGTCTCTAATTGCAGAATTACTCCTGCCACTTCCACCCCTTCATCTCCCACTTTCCTTCCATTCATCCTCACACATGTCCTTTTTTTCCTCCTCACACAGACACTGTTTATTTGTCCCATTTGAAAAAGGCAGTCCGGAGATCCCAGTGCTGTATAGGAAATCAAAAAAAGCAATGCAAGAAATCAATTGGCTCTGCAAGTCTCAAGACTGCCATGCATTAAATTGTCTCTGAATGACAACACTATATGGCCTGTCTTTTTTTTAATTAAAAAATAAATAAATAAACACAAACTTTAGTGAATTTGAATAGCACAACAACTGTTTCCCTTTCTCTAAAGTCCTGCCAAGGGACTTTTGACCAAAAGCATGTGACTGGTTTTGTGGTATCATCATTCCCTAAAGTGGCTGAATTTACAGAAAGCAAAGCTTCTGTGGTTTTTCACGATGCTTATGGGAATAAATAATAGTTGTGTTAACCTGAAATCATGCTTGGGGTGATCCCACTCAAACATTTGTTCATATATTTTGGCTTTTAGTGGCCTGAACTTCACCATGAAACAGACTAATTAGTCCCGATCAATTAAGAGACCTAGTTTTCCAGTCTGCATGTGTGCTGGCGGGTGACAGACATATAAACCATAAAGGCCAACTTCCCCATACTTCCTACGCTCTTTAATTAACTCTTTGATCTGGGTGTGTGTAGTGAGCTCAGGCCAAAGGCAGCTTTGAGGGCCAAGGAGAGAATGGGTAGGATTTCATATACGGCAGCAAGAGAGAGACATTTTGATCCAGATACTCCTATTTGGTTCAAAATGAAAGTTTAAATCCTTGTTTGCTTTCATTCTAGTTTATATTAAACTCTATGCTACATCTATACAGCACGTAAGGTCAACACTATGTGGATACAATATGTAATTCAATTGTTCTCCAATGTGGCTGCATCTCACATCAACATTTCTGTGCCATGTAATAAAACTACATGACACTGACTGAGTCGCTCTGGTGCCATGTGTTAAGGACTCGACCTTCAGTGGGGTGTGCTGGGATTTGAAAGGGGGTTGAAGTGAAGGGGCTGCAGATCTGGCAAGTTTTAAAAGGAGCAGCAAGCTCGCTTTGTTGGTTGGAATTTGCAGCACCATGGAACGACTTAATAACAATGCGTGAAGCAATGAAAATTACACAGCTCCCGCTCGAAAGGAAAAATTAATTGCTCTCAGGTTGCACTCTGGAGAAGTTTGTTCATTCAAGCACTTGTGCGCACACACACACACACGTTAACACACACACTCCCGGGCAGGCAGAAAAGTGCATTTACACCCTCCCCAACACACACCGATAGACACATAGGTGCACATGGAACTGTGGCTGTGAGCAAAACCAGGCCTTAGGAGTGGATGTGCCACCTGTGTGTGTGTGTGTGTGTGTGTGTGTGTGTGTGTGTGTGTGTGTGTGTGTGTGTGTGTGTGTGTGTGTGTGTGTGAACCTGCAGCTCTCCTGTGCTGTGCAGTGAAGAGAAGAATTAGGGCCTGGGCCACATTCCAGCCCTGCCTCCCTGGGCGAGAGACAGTATTCAGCATTCCTC
>OMNN01007211.1:5048-17474 GCA_900302755.1 Chromis chromis
CTTTGAAGTTACCAAATTTACTTTTATTAAAGGAAAGTTTCCCCTCTTCCTCTTAAGACATCAATATTACCCGTTTCTCTTTGAGATAGATGCCCTCCACCTTCAACAATTCATTGAATAGACATATTTTGGTGTTAGCAATGGATGGAAAGGAAAATGTTTGGTGCAGTTTGACATATGATAAGCTCCATGCTCTCTCCTCTCTTTGGTGTCTGTTTACATTTTGTAAGTTTTGCTCTTACATCTAAACCAGCTACATTATTAAATTAGGTTGTCAAACACTGTGTTGCGTTGTAATGAGGCCCATGTAACACTCGTTGCACTCTTGTTCCCTGCGCCCTAGTGACACTTACAGCTGCACTTAGCATTTGCTTATGAAAAAGAAGCATCATGTCAGATCCAGCCCTTACTTGCTTGCAAAAGTGGTAAATTACTGCAATGATCGGTATTTTTTTTACTGATTAGATGAGCTAAGGAGCTCTTACATAAGAGTCATCATGAAGAACTGGTTCCTTCACCAAGGCGAGAGCTGAGGCGGAGGTATCTGCTCAGTACAGTTTGTCAGTCAGCAAGATCACGTAAGAATTTAGCAAACTAAATCTCATGAAACTTGGTTTAGTTGAAGCATGGCCACAGGGAGAACCAATAAAATTTTGGTGCTGCGAGAAAATGCGAGACCAGGCATTTAGCCCTGGTGGAGGATGCGGGCTTCAAGTGCCTTTCTGGTTATAGCCCAACATTATTGACATGGTTGCTTATTTACTTACGTTTCATTCATGAGATTCATAATTAGCAGTTGAGACAACCGTGACACAAAAACCTTTGAGAGAAAGTCTATATAGATTATGCAGAGGAACATATAGTTCTTAACACAGATAAACTCCCACAGCAATGAATTAAATAGTGCTCCAGTTTGGCAGTAACCCTCAAGAGCGATTTCTGCTTTACGTCCACTTACAGACATGATCTTCCAGTCCTCCAGCGAAACATCAGAGAGGCTTTGAATTGTAGCTCACTATAAATTATGATTGGTTTGTGGACATGTGGGACCTTTCGAGGGACAACTTGTTTGGCAACCAGTGTTTATGATTTGAATTGCATTATGCCAGTGATATAAACTAATATATGTTTCATCGGATACTTTTGATCAGAGACTCATTTAGAAGTTCAGTAAATTTGACAATGCCATTATAATCCATTTTCACCTGCGCCAGAAAAATGTTGTTGCAGATTACTTCGTGGAACCAAGTTGATAGTAGCTAATAGGTTGCTCGGACACAGTATGAAAAGATAAATTAGGTGAAGTGATAGCAAATAGATAGCTGACATTCCCAGTTGATAAGAAATATCTAATAGAGGTATTATACTCTGCTTTATTGGCACTGATTAGTCAGTTACCATGCAATGTCACATTTCAATTGCACACTGCAGAGGGATGGAGAAGCAGTCTCAAAGATTCAAACAAAATCAGTAGAATAACACAGGGTTCATGTTGTAAATACTGCAGCATGTCTTTTAACACTATGAAAGAAGAATAAATAAAATGTACATTCTATAGGTTACATCCTCAAATCTGACGGCAGGTGTGCTCTTTTCCACAAGGCTTTCTGATAAACTTTAGGCAGCAAACAAGTATAATGACAGTGGGAGAACTTTATAATGATGGATAGGCAGCACAGACTTTTTCAGACACGAAATGCCTTCTTCAGTGCAATATAAATGATTTGTATTGCACCATAATGAGAAAGCTCTAGAGCACCAGAGGCCAAATAGTTTGGATTAAATACAATCTTACATAGGTCAGGTTTTGCCTCCTTGTTCAGAGTTAATCTGTCAAAATTCACCTTTTCATTTTGCAACCTCCAGTTAAATTTTAAGGAACTGCTCATCAAGCTCTGGTCAGTTACATGCATTTGCCTCTATCAATATCCGTTATCTAAGCTATACTGTGTCAGCTTATTTGAATTTCATAGCCAAACACTAATATTCTCCCTCATAAGATCATAAGAATATTATGTAAAAGGCTCCAGGGATCACATTGCAGTGTGAGCTGCTTTCCCTGATATGGCAGAACGCTTGGAAGGTGCTAATTTTCTTTCCCCAGAGGTGAAGAGGCCAGCAATCCTTTACCTTCATTATAGAGCAGATGCAATGATGAACTCTTTGTCTTGGAGGCAAGTCATTTAACCTCCTCTTACCCCAGCCGTGCAGTTTGTCACTGCACCGTCATGCCATGGCAATGCCAGAGGAGAGCTAGAGGGATGAATGTCATATAGAAGTCAATGGACAGAAAGGAATTAAGATGACAGTTCAAGATGAATTTTCTACAATGGAGCTTGTGATTAGAAGGCATTACAAAGCACACGACCACCAGGGACTTAATCACATGGAAAATACAGTAGAAGATGATGAAGACAAAGTGGCGCAGGACAGGAAAGGAAAAAGAGAAAATTGCACAATTCTTTTTAGCTCACAATGACATACCATAAATATATGGAAATTCAAGTTGAACACAGACAAAAAAGCTTCTTTTTTTGCATTCTTTTGTAGCATTATCATTCTTTCCCATTTGCAGTACTCAAGTTTGATGGACAGGGTGTTGAATGTGTTGTTGAATGACAGACACAAATGACACCCACAGAGCAGGTACACCTGATCCAGGGACGTGCATGATGCTTCAACCCCGTCTTGCAAAGGTTATATTCCTATACAAGTAAACTGCATTACAGTTTGAAAGAAACCAATTTTCTCCCTTTAAGGCAACAGTGTGGCATGCCAGGAAATGCTTCCACTTTCAAAGAACAACACGATGCACATTAAGAAGTTGGAGGGATGGTGGTGGCATAAGTCTGACACAAGGTTCTCACCATGGAGGTTTGTGCAACAGTTTTTATGCTTTATGTTAGACTTAAGATTCATTTGCACTCATTGTTTGTTTGGATTTAAGCGCTACTTGGTTAGGTTTGGGAAAATATCATGATTTGGGTTAAAATACACCCTTTCACAACATGTTTGGCATGTTTACCAGATTGATGAGTCTTGCCCCATGTGATATATAAGATTATTTGGCTAAGTGAGACTAACTTCATTCATTACCAACTCACATACTAAAATAATTCTTGGACCGTGTCGTGCACTGAACAAACAAATATAGAGCACTGCCTTCTTTTCTTTGACTTTATTTAACAGCTGTAGCATCATACAGCAGCATGATCTATACTGTCTCCAAAGTGGGAAAAGGGCTTTGCACAATTTACACAGGTGGCAGAGCAGCAGCATTAATTATCTACACCTACTGATGTGTCGCCGCAATCTTACATAACTTTATCAACCTAAATGCTTCTACTGCACAGCAAACAGAGCTGTTTGGCACAGATTCACATCCATCCATCCATCCATCCATTATCTGTTCATTATCTGTATGCCGCTTAATCCTCTGCAGGGTCGCGGGGGGGCTGGAGCCTATCCCAGCTGACTTAGGGCAAAGGCAGGGGACACCCTGGACAGTTTGCCAGTCCATCACAGGGCCACACACAGGACAAACAACCAAGCACATTCTCATTCACACCTACGGACAATTTAGAATCCTCAATTAACCTCAGCATGTTTTTGGACTGTGGGAGGAAGCCGGAGAACCCGATGAAAAAAAACATGCAAACTCCACACAGAAAGATCCCAGGCATCCTAACTGGGACGTGAACCGGGGATCTTCTAGCTGTGAGGTGAGCCAAAATGGCCAAATGTCAAAACGGCGCGCGCTCCCGTGCGCAAACCGTCGTACTTTTTCAGGGGGCATTTTGAGAAGTTTTTGTCACCACCTGTAGTATATGTGGACAAAATTTGAGATCTGTAGGAATTAACCCCTTGGAGGAGTTAGCTCTTGAAAATGGTAAATTTCTGAAAAAATTGCCAAAAATTGACAAAATGGCCAAATCTCAAAACGGTGCGCGCTACCGCGCGCACACCGTCTTGTTTCTATGAAGACTTTTGATAACTTTTTGTCAGTACCACCTGTAGTATCTGTGGTGCAAATTTCAGATCTGTTGGAGTTAAGCTCTAGGAGGAGTTCGCTCTTGAAAGTGTGAAATTTCCCAAAAACACGTGGCACAAGCCGGAATTTCAATCCAAGATGCGGCCTTCCTGTTGCATTGTGGGTATAGGTTCATTGTGGCTTTTTTGTGCGTCTATTTGTGATAGATATGTGTACCAAATTTCATAGCTCTAGGTGAAATGTACTTCGGGGCAGAATCGTTAAATGCCTCTAGGGGGCAATATTGAGCAAAATGCCGCTGTCGCTGCCGCGCGCACACCGTTATACTTATTCAGAGACTTTTGATAACTTTTTGTCACCACCACCTGTAGTTTATGTAGTGCAAAGGTGAGCTCTGTAGGAGTTATCCCCTCGGAGGAGTTCGCTCTTGAAAACTGCAACATTTTGTACCAAAAATGGCCAAAAATGGCCATTTTTGGGTGAAATTTGGAATTTCAATTCAAAATGGCGGATTTCCTGTTGAGTTGTGGGTATGGGTTCTATAGGAGTTTTTGTGCGTCTAGAGTAGCTGCTTATGTGTAGCAAATTTTGTAGCTGTACGTGAAAGTAACTGAATACTTTGAATTTTTTTAAATTTTCCAGGGGGCGCTGTTGCGCCATTTTTCCATTGACATGTGTAATTCCCTAACATGTGAATTTGGGACACCGTGTCAATGTGTGTGCCGATTTGGACGCGTTTTAGAGTAGGGGAAGGGGACCAAAAGTCGCCACGATGCGGCGGTAAAATAATAATAAGAAGAAGAAACGAAACAATTTCAATAGGGTTCTTACACCGTTGGTGCTCGAACCCTAATTAAATTAAATGGAATGGAATGGAATGGAATCGGGGCTGCGCGGTGGCTCGGTTGTTAGCACCATCACCTCACAGCTAGAAGATCCCCGGTTTGCGGTTCGCGTCCTAGTTAGGACGCCTGGGATTTTTCTGTGTGGAGTTTGCATGTTCTCCCTGTACAGTATTGGTTCTCACCGGGTACTCCGGCTTCCTCCCACAGTCCAAAAACATGCTGAGGTTAATTGATTGATTCCAAATTGTCCATAGGTGTGAATGAGAGTGTGCTTGGTTGTCTGTCTTTAAGTGTAGCTCTGTGATAGACTGACGTCCTGTCCAGGGTGTCCCATGCCTTCGCCCGAGTCGGCTGGGATAGGCTCCATTGTTCAATTTTTTCTGTCTCATCAAATAAATTTAATATGTTGCATTGTCCAAATTACCAAAAGATACATAAAGACACACAGATGAATTATAATGGTATCTGACCCATCTTATTAATATATGTTCAACACTAACTAGTTTCCTATGTATAAATCGTATATTTACTCTTTACTAGTTATTATAAAACTTTGTGATGCCTTTTTCTGCATCATATTTGACAACTACTAGGTCATTACGTAAGAGTTTCGCCTCTATAACCTCCTGACTATTGCTTACTGATAATAAGTAGGTTAGGATCAGGGTTAGGGTTAGTGTTGGTGTAAATTAATTACTACACTCCGATTCATACAGATATTGTAAGGTGGTAATAGCACAAGAATAGTCATTCTTCCTTAAAATGCAATGACAATAAAGATTTATCTTATCTTATCTTAAAAGCTCATTGTAAATAAGGTTGATTCTTATGAAACAAAACTCAAAACTACTAGTGTTAACAATGATCAGATCAACTCTTTTCTAACTCAGAATATGTTTCTCATTCTAAACTGAGGTATTGCTCACAAGCACTAGTTGTTCCATTTTGCTTATTTGTTTGCACTTGTTCCACATTCTAAAGTTGCCTTCTCTTCGCACTTAGTGAATCCATTATAGCACACCAACAACTTAACAGGGCCTATTCTTTAGTGATGGGATACACCTTGAAAAAACTGGAGGTCTATTGAGATGTGCAGCCTCTATTCCCATTCAGCGGTAGAAGAACTAAGTCAGCACAAGCAGAACTTTATTTCCTTTATTAATGGACCACTTGAGAGATTTTCAAACATATCTATTTAAACTTTTTTTTTTTTCAATTTTCTTCAAGGCTAAGAACAAATGTACTGTCTAAACTTGATGTCAAATTTTATAGCTCACAGAGCTTTTTATTGTATAAAGGATCACACCGATTTGCGACCAAATCTAAATGTATTTAATATCATACAGTATGGTGTGCTCATATAAATACTGACAGTTGTCAATATTTTGAGATTCCATTTAGCATTCGAAATCTCACATTTGATGACAGGCCAGGCAGCAGCATCAGAGACTTCAACATCAGTTTTCTGCCTTGCCTGCATCATCAGTCTGGGAGTTTGGGATGGTATACATTAAGTTAAGGCAGTACATTTGTTCTTAGCTTAAGGGCCATACTGAGCAAAGAATATTAAAGTCATATTTCAAGTACAACAACTTCAATCCATACAATAATTAAAAGTTAACTTAGTGAATGGCCGAGTATTTGTCTAATACAGTCATGCAGAATAAGATATAACTGAGTTCTTTATAGTGACTAATATGGAGCCAAAAAGCTGTTAAGCATCTTGTTAATGGTGAATATATGTAACATAACCTAGTTTTCTCATCGTGAATCAGCCTTTTAAAGTTTATCTTTAGCTATAACCTTAGTTTTACTTAAAAGGCTTTAATGCTGCTATGTAAAAAAGCTCCTTTTCCATTGTAAAGTAAAATTCTTCAGAATTTCCAGAAAATCAATAACAGAAAATGCAAATTAATGCACGTTTGCATCCAATATGTCTTGTGATTATTAGAAGATGGATGCAATAACACAAACAACTGGTGGCACTAACTCTGTAGTTGAATATTGCAGAAACTTTGGCAGAAGAAGAAGCTGCAACAAAAATTTATTTGTGGTATTTCAGCTTCCGTTTGAATTTCTGGAATATCTACCACAGTCTTTTATGTGCAAATTGAATATGGGTGTATAATGCTTTGGGGGGAAAATACACTTTATTCATAATGTCCATGATTCCACGATTGTTATGGATATTATTTTGAAAATAAAACCCTTATTTATTATCAGCATGGTAAGTGAATTGGCATTTATTACACAAGTCCAATGGTCCTCAGCTGCTGTTTTACCACTGTATTAAAAATGAAATAAAAAGATCTCCATAGTTATTGAACTGAACAAGGTTTTGTGTCTGTTTAATGCAATCAATTCATGATTGGAGATGTATTTGTGTTATGTTTTTGTGAGTTTTTATTTCAGGATTGTTTTCTTGGAAAGAGAGACAGCATTTAATAATAACAGAACAAAAGAAAGACAGGACAACTGAAATATGAGGACCTTTTTTCCTCTGAGCTCATAATGTGTTTTAAAATCTTGGTCACATTTCACAATTTTTGAATAACCACACTTGTTTTGTCATTTGGAGTGGAGTCGAAACAATTTGAGATTTTGAGAAAGCCAGTATCAGCAACAAGCAATTATCAGTCCACTCAGTGAGAGTAGATGTAAGAGAATGAACACATTAATCATTGTTATCATGGCTACTGCTAGTATCAGTCCACTACAGTATGTGGGCAGCATTAATGTGAGTGGGACTGTGTGTGCACAATATATTAAATAACCAGGTTCACAAGAGAAGAGGTGTTTCTTTGTAGGTGTGTATTAACAGGTTATTCCGTTATCACTTAACTATGTGTGAGAGAATAAAGGAGAAAAAGAGGGAGTTCAGGGAGGTCATTACATGAAACAAACTGTTGAATTATTTACCATAATAATGATGATGCAAGAGGATGCGTTGGAAAATACTGTGGAGGAAAATACCCTTACTGAGAGCCTCAGCCCACTCAACTCACATCTTGAAACTGGAATGGGATCAGTAGTTACCCGAAAGAGTTAAGGAGGAGCCTGAGGCTGTACTTTTAAGAGAAACCAAAGTGTTGACTGAAGTCATTCCAAATAGGCAGGGTCTTTGATATTTAATGTTTTGAGTTTCTTTATTTTGTCATCATCCATCTTGCGTCAGTGTTTTTACACATACAATTTAAATTCTTGCAAAAAAAATATGTGTGTTTTTTTTCTTCCTTGGATGACTGGAATGTGGTCAAATGTTTGCAAGCAAATGCATAATTCAGACTTGAAAATGTCAATAAACCTTTGAGAACATTTTTTTTTCTGATATATAATATAACAAAAAACAACTGAAAACAAACAATTTGGAGGCAGCTACGTGTATTTGCTATTGCTTGTCAGATGCTCTGCTTCTCGTCAAGTGCTTGCAACACAGCCATGATAACCTTTGTAGATCCTATTTTGGAGAGCGTGCTCGAGCATTTCTGACTGATTCTTGGGCACCAACGCATCATGTTTGGATACACTTCACAGTGGTTGAGCCTGTAGCATCTCCTGAGATTTGGTTTGCATATTTTATAACCACCAACATAAAATAAAAATGAGCAGGGACAGTCACTCATTTAAAAAAAAAAAAAACACATAGATACCACACGCTGCATTCTAATGAACTCATTAATGAGAAACAATAACACAATTAACATACAGTATATGATAACATTAGTTTCAATCATGCAAACTCCTATCCAAATATGACGAACTGCCCACTTGTGCAATTCTTCAATATGTCAAATGACTCAAAATTGTATCTCCTTACCATAGTTGCATTACTCCTAATTTTAACAGTAGCATGTTTTCTACTATGCAAAGCTAACAAACACTCTTTAAAATATCTCTATTGGATTCAAGTCAGGATAGATACTTGGCCAGGTCATAGTTTACACTTTTTTCTTCTTTTGTGTGATTTTGGCAGTGTGCTTTGGATCATTATCGTGCAGGAATATTCTTCTTCTGCCAAGCTCCTGCAGACTGGGAGTCATCTTGTCAGCTGATGTTTTGGTATATACACAGACATTCTCTGTGCCATCTATAAATGCCATCTTCCCAACATCTTTTGCACCAATGCAGCCCCGTATTATCACTCGTCCACCTCTGTGCTTCACTGTTGGTACTATGCTTTCATTGTGGTTGTTTTCACACCAAACAAACCCCACCTGAATTTGATTTGCTCACATCTGACCAAAAAATGTGCTTCCAATATTTTTCAGATTTCTTTTTATGTTCTCATTGAATTTATTTCTTTGTTTCTTATTGAAGGTTTTTATTTTATTTTATTGGACACCATTCATAGAGGCTGACATTATGCACTGTCCTTGGTACTTTTACCGAAACTCTCATTTCCATTGATAATCCCTGTGCCAGGTCTGAAGTATTTGCCCGTCTGTTTTTCAGAATTAGATTGTGCAAATAGACTGTGGCATGATTTTAGGAGGACAGCCACCGTGACTCTCTTTCTAGACTCCCTAATTACTGCTCTAACTGTGTTTTGATTGATTTTCAGTTTAGTCACTGATCTTACTGTATCTTTTGCCATCTTCGTAAAATCTCACACTCAGATTTTTTCATTTCCTTTGGCACTTCTTGTCAGTGGGGAGCCATGATGCAGACATGCAAATAGGCAAAGCCCATAGGTCCAAACTTTATTATCAGGTTCATGCAGTTAGGTCATTGGAAATCACAGGTGGACACAATTTGCTTTCAAGGATCATGAGGTAACACCAAATTTCTAGTGGGGTTTCTATGCAAATGTGTTGAGTTTCTTCATGTGCTTCACACAATGGTGACTGAAACAGATTTGATAATGTAAGAGTTGTAGCTAATAAATGTCGAACAACAGTTTTTACCATAACTACTGTTTTACTGGACATAGATGAGACGTCAGAACCGAATGATATTGGTATTGAAAATAAAAAAAATAGCATATGGCCACATTGGCAGAATATTGGCTATTGCATATGAATTTTGAGCAAGTCAGACACATTTACAGCCTATTACATATTACATTTTGTTTCGTAGAAGCATTATGTTTATGCAAATCAGTATACTGTGTTTTGTTGATGCATGTCTTTCAATCTACAGTGTGGACAATGCTGGAGGGGATACAGCTATGGGGACTTACACTATAGATTCAATGCCAAAGTACAATTCAGGCTTTACTGGGACACATGATAGAATAAGCGTCAATATTGTGATAGCTGTGTTTTAACTGATATAAGTCAAAATGTCTGATATGAAAACAACCTGCCCAGGTTTCATATTAGAGAGAAAAGGGTCATAAAAAGTTACAGTGTGGATTCGTACATCGAAATTCAAAGTATCGCCCACGCACTTTCAAAAACCAAGAAACATGAGAATACGAATAGATGTAGATAAAGATTATACATACCTTCAGGCTATAACTGTCATGCCAAATCCATCATCTGGTGGGTGTCATGAAGACAAACCAAATCCTGTAAAAACCATCTGCAGATGGGGAGAAATAAAAATTTAAGGTTCCTCTGCACCGTATGTAGTGACTGCTTCCATATTCCTCATCACTGATACATGAATGTATATCTCCTTGGCACTGTTAACCTGAATATAATGCTGTGCTGCTCATTCACTTCTGCATTCACTGATATTGACTTTAAGAAGGTAACGTTCCCGTCTTTCAACGAAGAAAGAAGAAGCGTTAAGCAATTTGCAAGTGATAAAATGAAATAAATTCAAACGATTTTAGCAACATGATAAACACAAGCATTACAGAAGAGGTACATTTGTGTTAGCTGCAGAAGATATGTGTTGGTAACATGTATTTTATGTCATGTAGTCATTGCTCACACAACCTAAGCTGCTTTATCTCACAGCCCTGATGGCAAAAGCTCACCATGCCTAGGCTACGATTTCAGCATTTACTGTGTCATTAAAATTTATTTGCTGGGGGCAAGGTCCCTCCTTCTTAAAAATTCTTCAGGAGCGGTCGTGAAGAGCGTTAGGGTCATTAAAATTTAATCAGGTCTCAATTCCTACAGGTATCACAAAAAATTTATTAACAACCCCATACCGTCATTAATATACAGTACATCACAAATATCGACAAATAGCTTGAGGAAATGCGATGCCGTGATGTATCTGATTGCAACCATAATTGACGAGACTACTTGTATATAATCACTCCTACTACCAAACATTGGGATAATATTGCTACTCTACTAAATTCTTAGGGAGAGGGTTCGGTTGCATGGTTGGGTGCACAAGATGTGTGGCTTTGACTCTAGAGATTGTGGGTTGTGACTTGTCTCCAAAAAATACATAAGTATGTATTCAGTGTTGAATGTTTAAAGCTATATTTCTCTAACCATAACCACGTAGTTTTATTTATTAACTGTGTTGGCAGTGTTGGAAGGCGGTGGGTTTATCAGACTGTTTTTGATGCCTACTGCGGCTGAAAACATTTGTAGCTGAGAATAATGAGGATGATCCAATAAAGTACAATCTCTACAAAAATGAGCTGAAACACACTAAACAGCAGATGAAAATTGAACTGAGGAAAGTAATGATTCTCTGGGGGTTTATTGCTGTGAATGAACCCTTTAACCTTACAAAAGGTCATTTGATTCCTTGTTATTATAAAATATTGATTAGAGCAGCTTTAACGAATTCTTTACCTTTAGTTGTCAGGGAGGAAAACACTTCTATGAGTAATTTTTTGCTATATATACAGTATAGTGGATCCAATTAGTAGTAATTTATATGCATGCAAAGAGCATCTATAGCTACATTCTTATATGACTATTAAATTGTCAATATATGTATTTCTATATGTGAATACAATGTCTACATAAATATTAATGCTTCCAGTCAGTTACAGGAAAATAGTGTTAAAATACTGACTCATAAAGAAACAAGGAAATGCATAAAGCATAAATGTTATGTTCCCGATCTGTAAAAATGTTATCTGCCTTTTTGATATGCACAAGTGAGGCTTAGGCTCACTTTTGTGTGCTTTTTTTTTTTGCATCTAATTGGGTTAATTAATCTCGCTGCAGATCCAGAGCATAATAAGATTAAACATTACCACTGGTAGTGGACTTCTCCAGCCCATCAGATTTACACTGCGGTCCCATGCGATCTGTTTATTTTCAATTAGGGTCTGAAAATGAAGAATGTTCTGGCAGAGTATGGGGGTGGAACAACACCTCTCTGAAAGTCTGCCATGGCCTGCTGCTCATGTTCACACTCATCTTCTGTGGGAACTCCCACTTCCTAAGCTTTACTCCCAAATACAAATGTGCACACACACACACACAAACACACACACACACACACACACACACACACACACACACACACACACACACACACACACAACACTGATTAATGCTTTTTTTAAATTAATAATATGATTTTCTGGTAACTAAATCATTAAAATGCAATCACATAAATACGTAAGACTAAAAAAGTAGAAGTCAAAAACTCAAAATCCTCTCCGAAGTAACTTAAAGCCCAATTTTAGTCTCTGCAAATCTTGGTTCTGCTGACCTGGTGGTG
>OMNN01007215.1:5708-19870 GCA_900302755.1 Chromis chromis
CACACATTTAAAAAAAAAAAAAAAAAAAAAAAAAAGTATATTCTGTAGTTGTACACAGCTAAAAGGACATTTTTCTGTGTTATGTGTTTATTAATCCTCTGAACCCCATAACCTGTCGATGGGTTTGAAAGGAATTATGTTTTTGTTTTTTTAATTAGCAAAATTACATCATTTATCATAACAAGAAATGTAAAAACAGAGACAATTGTCAAATTTCCAACTTTCTGACAGTCGTGACTAATCATAAAGAATAATAATCATAATAATCTAACCTTTATTGATCCCCTTGGGGAAATTCCTTCTCTGCATTGACCCATCCCATTCAAAGTTAACCTTAACTATACATACTAGGAGCAGTGGGCTGCCGTGGTGCAGCGCCTGGCGAGCAGTCAGGGTAAGGGCCTTGCTCAAGGGTCCACAGTGGTGGTGACTGGGACAAGTGGTCGCTTTTACTTTCCCACCTTAACCTCTTGCCAGTCCGGGGACTCGAACCGGTGACCCACCGGTTACCAGTTCACTTCACAAACCACTAGGCCACCACTGCCCCAATCATGAGGGACCTTTGGTTTTGTTGGGAATGCAACCAAATCCAAGTTTAAAATTTCTAATTAAAAATGTGCAAAAAAAACTTTTGATCTAACCAGATTCTGTAAGAAAAACACTAGGAAGCACTGAATGTATTGATTCAGTTGCAACCAGCAGCCAATTGACAAAAATTCTGTGAATTTTCAGCCGAACTCAGCTGGACTGCAGGCTGTGTTTGCACGGAACAGATAGGAGAAACAAATTAATGATGTAAGTAGTAAAATATATATTTTTCAGTGCTGGTAACACCTGTGGACACAAAAATGTGTTTCTTGTTCAATAAACTAAAAATTTAATTTCGAGAACCTTGTTACAGTGGGGGAAAAAAGACATTTTTTGAGTTCTCTCTACTTCTAGCCATAGTTGTGCTGTTTCCATAGAATCACAGGACCTTATAAATCCTAATTAGGGGGACTTAAAGTGTCAAAGAATGTGATGAGAATGTCTATTAGTATTGGACAAATGATGGAGGCACTATATGAAGTCAGAGGATTACCAAAGGTATTAAAGTTTGTCCAGAGCCAAATCCAGAGCAAACCATCTATCTGCTGATGTTTCATTCAAAATCAAAAACATTAACTTCATGGTGAACTTAGGTGGAAAGTGAGATGACCACTAAGGCTTCATTCTCTGGGAACCATGAATGGCTGTACAAACTATGTAACTGTTATTGTGGCGTTTCAGTCTGGACCCAAGTAGTGACAGAGAGACTGACATTGCCATCACTAAAGCCACACAGTCATGTACAATACAATACATGTATGTACATATAGTATTTACTCTAAAAACAATACAAAGCTCTGTTTCACTAAAACAGCAGTGTTGGATGAACGAATTCAGCTCCATGGTGACCCAACCACTGCAGAAATCAAATTGGTTCATTCAGCTGGTTTAGACTTCCACAGTAACATCCTTATTTCCCACAGTGACGTCCTTCTTCTGTGGTGGAACTTAAATGCACTTAAAAGCGTCCTCTATGTGTGCAGTGCTGCTGTTATTTCTTCAGGCTCTTGACGTGAACGCTGTGTGTCCTTGACATGACTGATGACCGGTTGGAGGCCTCAGAGGGCTCTTGTCAGGGAGGGTAAACCTCTGAGTGGTGCTGAGGAGCCAAGGAGACTTTAGCTTCAGGAGTAGGTCTGAGTGCTGCCTGTCTCCATCAGGTCCTTCTAGAGGCTGAAACCTTGTCTGAGTCAGAAGGAGTCAGACTGTGGAGGGTGACTGACCAACCAGCCTGTCTGGTGTGTACCTCTGGCCTCTCAAGGTCCTTCTCTACTTGAGTGCTTAATTAGTGACTAAGAGCCTTGGTGACAGACCAGCAGTAAGTCCTGCAGCAGGGCCTGTTTAACAGTGTTTAAGTTGTTTATGTATAAGGGGTGTGGAGGTGAGACTACAAACCCTGAGGGCAGACGACTCAGAACAAGGCGAGCCTCTTCAACTCTCCGCCAACAAACAGCAACACAACAAGAGAAGACAGATACTAGTCATACAAAGAAGCTAATTATTTAACAGTAGGGCTTTTCTGTTCCACCGGATAAGCCTCTGTAGTCAAGCTGTTTTCACTTCACTTCTTAGTTCTTGATTTTTCACTTACAGAGAAACAGGTCTGAAAAGATCTGCATCCTCTTCTAAGAGAACACCTGCCACAGCTTTATCTGGGTTCAGGAACTGCTAGAGAGAAGAAATCCACTAAAATTACTTTTACGGCGCTAAATCAGAGCATAAACTGTTTTTACATACTTATACTGCAAGTTTTCCCCCAAATTTATCTGTTATGGCCGCAACTGCTGACAAGCTCATTTGCTGTCACAGTAATCTCTGTATTCAAATAAGTCTAAAAAGCCTCGGCCTCGGAAGAATAGCCTGGATCAGCACTTTATACTGCATTTCCTCTCTCCATGCAGTGATCACAATGCCAGTTAAAGCTGCCCGCTCCTTTTCCTTCCAGTGTGTACTCATTATAGAGTGGTGAGTCAAAAAGCCCCACACAGTGGTAGGCATCCTGATCCCGGTGAGCCTTTCACATGGTAAACAGCCTCGGATGGGCCCAGTATTGTGCTGCTATAACACAGCATCTGCTTTATGGCATGGAAAAAATGCATTGTCACCGAGTGGCAGTGAAAGAGCCATTGATGGACAGCCAGGGCTTCACCGAACCGCTGAGACTTTGACCGTGACACAGGCTGGCGGGTGGTGGTCAAGCGACCTGCATGGTAGTCACTGAGGTTGTAGAGAGAGAGAGGCCAGGTCACAAAATGAAATATAGGTGCACAAGAGTCCATTGACAGAGATTCTTTGTAGTCTGGCCAAGTTTGAAAAGACTGTACTGCACAAACTACTCAATATACTGCATAACTTCAGTGGAGCTACAAAGTCTCCAGTGAGGCTTTGTGTCTGGTCTCAATGCAGCAGCATAGTGGGTCAGAATGCTGCAGTGAGCACTGGAGCTAGGCCAGGCGGGAATGAGACACTATGCAGAGAGAGACAGAAGATGCCCCTTATCCCTTAACTCTCCATTAAACATTTAGAGCAGCACTCCTGCACTGAGAGCTGCTATTGTTTGAAACATGGGGAAACTTCTCAGTATCACAGAAGTGTTCATTTGTACCACATCTACCAACGCTATTATAAATCATCCAGCATGACTCTGTGGCATGTTTAGATGCATTTTTTTTCATTTTGTCTAAGAAAGCTTAAGAGATTATGTGAAGGAAGCAGAGGTGAAAACGGGAATGGCACCATGACGGAAGCTATTTAAATGAGCCCTTGAGGATTAATAAGATGTTATCTGTTGTTATATTTAATCTACACACTGCCATAGTTATGGTCAGAGTGAATAGGCTAATCATAGCAGCCCATGTTTAAAGCAGAGCAAATGAGTGGTGTGAAGTGATAGCATGAGAGCTGAGACAAAGGCCTGCACACAGAACTTTCCCATTAGAGCTGAACAATATGATGGTGGTACTGAATGCCAACTACTGGAGCTGCAACTTTTATTATTGCTTTATCATTTTAAATTTTTTGTCGACAGAATTATCACAATTTCCCAGGTCTGAGAGTGACATACTGAAATGTCATGCCTAAAAGTACAAAACCCTGAGGCACACAGCTTACAATGATATAAACCAGAAAAAGCAGCAGATCACATTTTTTAAGCTCCAGGCAGCAAACGGTTGGCATTTTTGCTTGAACAATGGCTCAGTTATCAAAATGGCTGTCGATAAATTTGATTGATTCTGAACTGAAGTGCTCCTCCATCTATCGCTAGACTCTGAATATCATTTATACTGCTGTAGGCGTGTTTTAAATGTCTCCGGCTGTGTAAGGTCTTCCTATTTCATGGATAATAATGGATTTGCAAATGGGTTTAGCATCAGCATGATCAAATACCTGGAACTGCAAGGTTTTTATTTTTTACCAGATTAATGAAAAACGGATTCCTGCCTGGTTATTATATGAAAACAGAATCTCTTTTCTGTGTATGTGTGGAGAATTTTCATCTGATAACTGTCTTCTTGAGAAGAGAGTAAACTTCACTGCATGTAGGCAACAAGATGTGGCTAAAAGCTAAAAACAAGTGGACCTTGTTATATGAATTTTCATCAGCTGCTACCTCTGGGATCCCCAGTGAACTTTGAGCATGTCTGAATATTTAGTATATGATCATATATTTATATATTGTTACATATTCATCCATATCGCCCACTCAGATTTCTCCTATTCCTGCTCCTCTGGTTGATACTGAAGGTAGAACAGCAGTGAACACTCAAACACTATTTTTTTCCTGCCCTATTACCATATCAAGCACATGCCTCAGATTCTGCTAATTTTAGCATTACAAAACACAGATATGTTGAGGTTGCTCCAGTTTGAATTAACAGAGGCCCAGCGGTGAATGAAGGAGGTTAAGCATGCAATTGTCCAATGTTATGTAAAAGAGCCACTTTTATAGCATTTCACCATGTCTGATGAGAAAAAAGAAGCGGCGTGTCAATCAAACTGAAGTGCTATGACAAGCTGGTTTCTCTGTGGACACCTACTCCATTATACTTCAATTCCAACACAATATGAGTCACAGGAGTAAAAAAGATGGTTTCAAAAGGCACTATGGTTAAAAATGGACCTCTGTCATAGCGATGCATTAGATCAGTAGTAAGTTTTATTCAACAATCTCCTTTTCATTCTTTAAACCAGCCATTTGGAAGGAATTAATTCAACAGGGCCGTCAAGGACGCGGCCCCGCCACTACTGCCAACGTTCTGCTTCCACTCGAAATTCATATCCAAAGTCCCATTTCGCCTGAATCACAGCTTTGATAAACGGGCCAAGTGAAACAAATTCAGGGGCTTTTGTTTTGAGGCCAAAAGAGCATTTTCTGCTCTCACTCTGGCTGCATTTTGATGCTAGCGAGGGAAAAACAACTCACAAACAATCAAATCCCACCAGAAGGCAAGCAGAAATGACAAGCTCTTGCAAATTTTTAACTTTTGTGGCATAACAGAAAAGAAGAGAACCGCTCCTATAGTAGCAGTGGTATACCAGAAGCTTTATTCACATAGGTATAGTGACACCGTGGAGACATGGGAAAGGACACATGGGGAGAGGACATATCCTCGGGCCTCCAGCAGGTGCATTGTTTCCAGGCTCAAAAGAAGGGAGCCATATTTCAGCTGTATCCTGGTGAGACGGAGAGCACATCCTGGTCACTGGCTCTTCCTCTCTCTCTCTCTGGCTCTCTCACCCCACCCTGACCCCTCACCCTCCTCACCTCGTCCTCCCTTCATCCTCACTTCCTTTAAGCAAACACCTGATCTATAGCGGACTCCTGCTGTGAGTCATTCTCCTAACAAACTGACTCTTTCAAGGACTGTTAAAAAGCAATGACCACAGTAAACGTGTACCTTCACTCAATGGACACAAAAGAATGAGTCAAAAGCAAACACTAAAATTCAGAGCGTACATCCAACCCACATCCTAAAGTTAGGGACAAAAGAGAAGATACTTTGCTGGGTTTTATTTTGTCTCAAAAGGCAGATTTGAGTAGGAGGAGGAAGGGGGTTAAAAGCTCTTTCAAAGCATGTTTTCTGTTCTCTAATCTGTCTGTCGTTTCCACCCATACAGACACACTTCTAATTTGACTTCAAAGCTTGAGGGATTGTGAGCGATACGGATGAAACTCTGCATGTAATCAGTTTTTCTATCATTATCTTCCCAAAACACACTGTAGCTATACGCGCTGTTTCCTGCTGTGCTGGGAGTTGAACATTAACACAAAGTCAACTTTGGTAAATCTCAGAATGTGATGTTTGATTTGAACTTAATTTACCTTTACTTTAATTTGATCTGTCTGACTGCTTCCAGGACGACGTGACCGTCATACCACTGAACCTGCGGTGTCAGTCGTCAATGCAGTTGAGTGGGTGGGATTCAGCTCGCAAGGATTTCTTCCTCAGCACCCCCTCTAGTCTTCCCCAGCTTCAGATTATGGGAGTCTAGTTATCACTCTCTCCCAGGGTTGGGTTTTGGGTGCAGGGCCAGGGTAATCCTGGGGAGTTTGACTTGGGACGCCTAAGGCTTAATTAGATTTTTTTCACTGCAGACGACTGTGGAGAATCCAATCAATGCGACCTCCGTGTAGCTGCCCCATTCTGAACTGATTAGGCACCACATCAGTGAACAACACCGGCATTTAAAGGCAGTGTTGGAACAAGAAAATCTATAAATTCATAAAATATGCAAAGATATAATGAATACTACTGGTTTGCCTGAGGCTTTATCCCTACATGTGACAACATTTAAGCTCCATGACACATTCATGGGCCACTTTATTAGGTACACCTGCAAAATCTAATGCACTCCAGTACAACAGCCCTGCTATAAATTCTTCTATGTCTTCAGTTTTGTGACAAGAAGGTGATGATTCTACTTTATGTTTATTATTGAGGTCATAGTGGGTGGTGGAGGTACACTGGACTGCATCACATCTATAAAGTGTGACTCATATACACCTTTAGAAATAATTATTAGACCACTGTGACCATCAAATTCTACCACTTCCTTTGAGGTTATTGGTGGAGCAAGTTTAGTTAGTATTGGCTGTCTTATTGTATCCCTCTTCGTTAAGCACCAAGATAGCTGTTTGGCCTTGTCGAGTGATAATGAAGTTTGGATTATGTGTTGACTTTACATCTACAAAATATTGACTCAGATGGTGACTCAAAAGATGCTTTTGCCTATCTTGTGGGATTTTATACATTTTTAATACATCATATTTTTAAACATAATTTATTAAAATATTATAAGACTTTTTACATTTCATTTAGATGCTGTAATTATTTAAGCAGAATTATCAAAGCTGAAGGTCTCCTGTTTAGACATTGTGAAGAAAATTACAGGTGGTCTAATATTTTTTCCAAAACTGTATGTTAATGGAGTGGACAAAATATTAGAAACACTATCAAATGTAGTGCAGGCGCCTTTTGAAAACATCAACAGAAACTCAATCAAAAAATAAATAAATGCATACAATTCATAAAAGTAATTTATGGCAGAGTTGTTGTATTGGATTGAATTTAATAAAGTGGCTGGTGAGTGTATATAAAAATCTATCCTATACGTAGACAAAAGTTTGCAATAGGGACATTTCTTAGGATAACCACGAGGGAAATCAGACAGTGATCTGCCTCAGACTTATTTAATGTGTTCATGACAACACTGATAGCCAACAAGTGCAAAGGTTAGCAAATGTAGACATGAAATATACTCAAAGTGAAGATAGTCACAGACTAAATAAAAGGAAATAATCAGAGGAACAGAAAGAGACAGAGACTATGACAGACAGACAGTGGTAGAGATCAGTGCATAATCTGCTCTCAGGGCAGCGACTGCTCCTTTTTTTGAAATCTCATACCTACAAGCAGAGATTATAAAACAGGTTTAAATAATTCCATAAGCACCGTGCACATCATGAATTCAAAGGCTGGCTTTGGAAAACTACATTTTTAATCATTATCCTTCAATCGGGGAAAACACTTGTTTAAAAGCCTCAGATGTGCACAGCCTGAATAGCTGATAAAACACATATAGAAATCTAAGAGTGAGTGCTGCAGCACAATGTAGCCTCTGAGTACATTAACAATTTAATCCATTATTCCAAACCAAACACATTTCATGAAAGCAGTGCAGAACATCTAAAGAATGCCCTTTGCATTCTGCATACCCGGAAATGTCAACTACAATCTACTACTGACATGAAAACCAGGAGTTATATGAATTCCACCTCAGTGACACATCACAAATGACCAAGACTGAAAGTGTCCTATTTTTCTCTCACAGGATCTGTGGAGGCGTGCTCCCTGTCACGCAGTAAGCCCTTTGAGTAACATGTCCACCAAGGAACCTCTCATAGAGAGATGTGGTCATTGTGCCTTGAGCCCTGAGAGGCCCAAAACCAGCCAACCTTGAAGACCCGAGCATTAGGTCTGCTTCAGACCAGAGTCTTTTCAACGTCAGCCAGCACAATACTATCGAAAACCAACATAAAGAATGCCATTCATTGCCTAGGTGCAGAAATACAATAGTGCGAAAGTGTCACACTGTTGAAAAAATGGTAAACAAACAAAGATTATTAGTGATATTTTTTTCCTTGAGACACTTTGTATTAGGCCCTTAACACCACAGGGCTTTGGCTATCAACCATGGCACACTGACAAAGGCTCATTGATATTTCCACACAGACACAGAGACAAACCCAGAGCTGAAAAAGCCCAGTGTTTGGTGCAGCCAGCTCTCAGCCACACTACACATTTGATTGGGTTATCAGGCCAGGCAGCCTCAGAGGAGAGCCTGATAAATGAAGTTGCCATTTGTCCATTCTCTCTTCCTCACTGCCGGGCCCAGTTAGCCCCAAGCAAAGGAATTATCTCAGTGACAATTACATCCGTCCAGCTCCTAAAGATGCCCAGCGCAGAGAAACCAGCACAGGACTGACCGCAAGGAGATTATACTGATTGTTATTGCATTGCTCACATTTGATCCTAAGTTGCTCTGATGCAAAGCCAGAACACAGCCCACAGTGGACGTCCTTGGGTTTTTGTGAATAAATCAAATTTGCGGGCAATTTTCTTCCCACAGTGGTTGAATAATTATGTCCTTGATATAAAGGCAATCAAAAAATGTTACAATCTGTTTGGTGATCTGTATTGTGGTGATTACAGGGAGAAGAAGACCAATTCAGTACACTGAAAGCAAGTTTTCTTTGTCTCACAAAGCCTTGCAGTTTGAAATTAAGCACCAATTCAAATTAGGGGAGCTTCAAATTATCAGTGCACAGACAATGTCCCCTGTTTCTTCCTTCTTAGGTCTGTTTTTGTCCTGTGTTTGTGTCCAGCTGGGCTTGAATGTGCACACTATTTGCCTTCTCTGTCCAAGATTACTAATACTGCAAGTGATTATTTTCATTTCAATTTATTTTGTCTAAAATGGAAAAAAATATATATAAAAAGTGCCCAACACAATAATAAGATTGCTTGTTTTGTCTGACAAACAGTCTGAACAACAATATAAACCAGAAAAAAACAGCACATTCTATCATTTTAGGTGCATTTTTACTTGGTGAATGAATTCAAAAAACACTTGATCATAACTGCGGTGAGTTCATGTTTTGTTGGAAGAAATTACAGATCAGTTTTTTCAGACCTGAAGTATATAAACACAAGACAACCCTGACATTATAGAAAAAATAGCAGCGTTGTTGTGGTTCCTGACTGCTCACAGAGTTAACAGCACATCAGTGTGGCAGCAAGAGCAGCGTGGAAAAAGGAGAAATTGCTGTAGCAGCCTGGCAGAGTGACTCACTCTACTGGCAAACATGCATGATGCTCTTTGTTGTTGGACATTAACATTAAGCATTTGTCCATTTGAACCTCTGTCAACATGTGGCCTCTGGATGGCTCAGCTGATTTGTGTAAAAGAAGGAAAAGGGATTTGGTTTGACAGCAGCACCAAATTTTATGATTCTAATGGTTTTCTGACCCCAATCCCCCCTAATCATTCTGAGGCCTGGACAAAGATTATCTGGGTATAGATTATGTTTTTTAAACAACATGTGGCAGCAGGACTTAGAGGGGGAAAAAACTGAGTGCATCATTGTATTTGGTGCTTTTGATATGTCAAAGCATGTGTACATTTATCTTCTGCTGAATGGAGGAATCTCAGATCTACTCTTGGATTTGTTTACCGTCCCATTCCTTTGTCTGCCCCGGGACAGTTTTTTTTCCCAGGATTCCTGTGGTTGTGTTTGGGGGGTTTAAGGGATGAAAAAAGAGGAAAAGAAAAGCCCATTGGTCTCAGCGCCACAGAAACAGCATCCAGAGCCAAGCTGTCATCCCACTTGGATTAAGGGCCCTTCAGTGGTGGCTGCTGAGCTGCTAACATGGTGTCTTACCCTCGGCCGGGCTGTGGGAGGGGGTACAGGGTGGGGCAGAGGGTAAGGGCATTAGAGGGCCTGGCCTAAATAAGACCTCCAGGTCAGTGAGAGTCCTGAACCATGGCAAAGCCACTTTGTGTTACCATGTCAACTTTATTCATGAGCTGACAGCTAAGTGTCCCCCTCTTTCCTGTTGATTCACTGTTGCATCATGTGCTGGGGCGAAACAGATAATCTACGCCTTTGCTCCGCTTATCTCTGTGGACCCCCCACTTTTACCAGTTTATAAGATGCGGCGTTCAACAACAGGCCGGTAAGGCGGTGGAGGCTTGTGGTGGGTTTCTTGGCAGGGACCTCTGTTTAAATCTCCAATTTTATAAGCAGAATAAGAGCTGTGGTGATGTATTTGCCGAGCTATTAGACAACACAAGTGGGCAGCATCACTGTGCCAACAGAGAGTGGGATGTGCAGCACCGCTTTTCTTAAGCTCTATGCAAATAGGAGGAAGACGGAGGCTTGAGAACAGACCAGAAAGCATTCAAGTGCACACTCGTCCTGAATTCCCTGTAATTTTGGCGAGCCTACACCCTGCCGGTGGAGCGATGCCCACCTCCTGTTGTTCTCCGGACAGGAAAGGGAAGCACTGACTGTTGTTATGTGCTGCCACTGGGCCACCAACTACCTCTCCAACATCTGCTGGCCATCCAGAGTTGGCCTGAGCTTCAACAGGCCCGAGGCCGTCTGTAGCAAGAACCGCCACTCCATCCCTCCTCAGCAGGAACAACTCTGTGTTCAAAGAGAGGCACCAACACCCGAGTTTCTATTGTGGATCTCTTCCAGCATAACCCTGCATCACCCCTACACCCCCTCACACACACACCCCCTCACACACACACAAACACACACACACACACTCTGCGAGGAAGAGGCGAGAAAAGCCGCCCCGCCAGTAGAGACAGAGAAAACAGACCCCCTTTGTTCCCCCTGCCCCTTCTCAGCGTCGACAGAGGTACATGATCCACCCCTCCTCCCTCTTGGAACCCCGAAAGCTTCAAAAACACTCCCACTTTTCCTCTTCCTCCCCTCCACTTCTTCTATTGAGTGGCAAGACAGCAGCGGCTCTTATGAGAATTCAGAAAATATACTCTGAATACACATTTCAAGTCGTATTTCCATTTGTTCGTATCAAAGCTCAAGGCTGACTGAGTCAGATGTAGCAGTATGTGCAGCTAGTTAACCAGGAGCTCTGCTGGGGGGGAGAGAGGGAACATAAAACCCACAACATTACATTCCATTATCCCAACGTCCCACTTCAAAAGAGGGCTCTATTGCTGGCAGTTGGTTGGGACAGAAAAGAACATCTCGAAATGCTTTGTACTCACTAAAGGGTGTAATAACCTAACAAGGGTGATAATAGCGTTTCCTTGGCAACATTGAGTGATTGGGCCTGATGACTGTCATGGTGAAATGCTCTGGTGTAATGATTCGGTCACAGTGGGCCGTCCAGGGACGTCTGCACTGACCTCTACTCATCCACCATCTGTCCCACTACCTACTGTCCAAAAATAACAGGCTAATGTAACAGCGAGCAACTCGTTTCATTGAAGAAAGCGTGTGTGATTAGGAAAGCTTGGGAGGAGGGCTGCAGCTAACAACATGTTTTCACTATTGATTAACTTAACCGTTCATTTGGTTTATAAGTGTCCAAAAATAATAGTGTTTGCACAGCTCTAGCTGACAGATTCAAGTGGCTTGTTTTGTCCAAATAATACCCAGTGACATTCAATTTACCTTCAGGGACGACTAAAAACAGCAAATATTCACATTTAGGAAACTGGAACAAGAGGATTTTTTTTCTGGATAATGAACAACGTAAACAATTATATTGCAAATGAATTTTCAATCAGTTGTTCATTGATAAATAAACCATTTTCAGCTCTACTACCAAAGCATTTCAACACAGGGCTGCAACTTGTGATTATTTCCATGTATTTCTGCATTGTTTTGTCATCAATTGACTAGGAAAATGGAAAATTGCCCAACACAAGTTCCTAAAATCACAATGTGACACCTTCAAATGTCTTGTTTTGTGAATCCTACAGCCCAGAACCCAAAGATATTCAAATTATAATGATCCTTATAGTTGAGAAACTGTAATCACAGACTGTTTTACATTTTTGCTTATTACATACCATAAACATTTAAAGCTCGAACTAACAACCATTTTTAATATAAGATTGTCTCTGCAGATTATTTTCTTGATTAATTACTTGGACTATAAAGTTAAAGAAAATAGTGAAAAATGGCAATCATATTCCACCAACAGTTCAAAGCCCAAGTTTACAGTGAAATAAAGCTGATCTAAATCTTTACCAAATCTGGAACCAAAGCATGTTTACAGCTTGTTTTGGAAATGATGAACCATTTAGCAAAATAGTTGATGAATTATCTGTCGATCCACAAACCGATAAGTCTACGAATCCTTTTGGCAGTTATTCAGTGTATCTCACTGAAGCTGTTGTTGCAGGAGATAAAAGAGAAGACAGCAAAACAACAGCACATCTTTGCATCTAATCAGGCTGGAGATCAGTGCTGCTATGAGCAACACATAAATCACCTAAATATCCATTTCTCTTAGTCATCTGTCACCATCTACTCCTGATAATATAACACGGGTGCGGGACGTAAACATCAGCTGTGTGGAGGGGATTCTCAGGAACGTGTCGATCCCCATTAGAGCTGCTGCCTAACTGACTGTGAAACTCTAATTGCGCCCACCAGCTTGCCACCACGCAGGCCCCGCTCACAGAGGGGGGGAAAGACAGTGAGACGTGTGTGGATGTAATGAACATGTATGTATGTTCTTCTTTGGATGTGCTCATCAACCCCTGCATGCATACATTTGTCCAAATTACGAGCAAGGGAAGCGCTCAGGCAGCCGTGAAGCGGAGGGGCGACGACGTTCCCTCTGAGGTCCTCTAATGAGGCACTCATCAGTCCCAAAATGAGACGAACATGCTTGTGACAAGATGGTCCAGGCGATGACAGTGTGTTGTGCTGCTGCATGTGACCGCCCCACTGGGAGGAAACACTCAGACCCCATGACACTAATGGATAGGCATGGGCCTCCACCGGTCCCCGAAGATTTAACCTCCACACAGCTGAGCAGCACAGCACTTCTATTCACGACGGCTGCTGGATCATCTCCACTCAGGACACAAGTACACGTGTCTGCGGAACACACTCAATCATCCAGACAATCAGCTCAAGTGACTTATGATGATGAATAGCTGAGTTGTGCCTGTGCAATTTTTGCATGAAAAAGAAATCATTGCAGCACTTGGTTAGAGGATAATTATGGTTTTCTGCGGCTTAGACTTCAGTTTTGTAGCCTGGGTCATAATTTTCTGGCAGAAATGGCATATTGACACTGTATTGAGTAAGATAACTGACAATATGGCAAAATTTTTAACAATAAGGGCCAAGAAACAGAAGTAGTCAAACAATCATACAGGTTTTAAACTTAACTTCTTTGCAAGAGAAAAAGCTGAATGGCAAAGTTATGAAAACAACGTTGACCTAGACATAGAGCGATGTAAATGCATGCGTTTTCTTTGCATTGATGTTTTCTTTTCTGTTCATGTCCTTGGCTGGTTCATTGTATGTATAACTTGATGGTGTATATGTGCTTTTAAAGTTTTATATGTATTGTGATCAGGGCGCCCTCGTAAAGAAAATAACTCGCTCTCAGTGGTTTTCCTTGTTTAGTAAAGGCTGAAAATGATGATGACTAGTTCCTGTGCAATGAGGGATTGATATTTCATATTTGTTTCCATTACCAAGTTATCTGTTGATCATTTTCTCAATTAATCAACAACTGTTTTGTGCACAAAGTCAGAAAACTATGAAAACAGCCCATTTTAATACAATGTGATGTGGTCAAACTGCTTGATTTATTCAATGATCACTGCAAAATAAGGCTGAAAAATAAAGCAATTTCAAATCTAAATCACAATTTGAGGCCTTGTAATTAGCATGCAGCATATTTGAGTCAGGGGTTTGAATGTCGTGTTAATGATTTTACAAATTTATACCCTCATCCATGTGTGCATTTTTGATGGTATCTCATGCAGTAATCACGTTTTAAATC
>OMNN01007216.1:0-40015 GCA_900302755.1 Chromis chromis
GTCAATCAATCAATCAACTTTAATTTGTAAAGCGCTTAATCACATCTACAGACATTTCGAAGCGCTTTCACAAGAAAAGATAGAACCCAACAGAACCCTTCCCAGAGCAAGCAGAAGCAACAGTGGCGGGGAAAAACTCCCTCTTGGGAAGAAACTCCGAGCGGACCCAAGACTCTGAGAAAAGCAGCCGTCCGCCGTGACCGGTTGGGGGGAGAGAGGGAGAGAGGGAGAGAGAGAGAGAGAGAGGGAGAGAGAGAGAGAGAGAGAGAGAGAG
Organism: Chromis chromis; assembly: GCA_900302755.1. NCBI lineage: Eukaryota > Metazoa > Chordata > Actinopteri > Pomacentridae > Chromis > Chromis chromis. The sequence continues at coordinate 275 of OMNN01007216.1, forward strand.
CGAGAGAGAGAGAGAGTGGCAGACAGGCCAGATAAAGTCGGCATGAGGCAGTTACATACATCTATAAAGTTGTATTTACAAATGTGCAATTTGACTATTAATAGTCCGTTAAATACTGAAACTAGTCTTTTGGTCTGGTGATAATCAGTGTCAGTCAGGAGTTTTTAGGCCGCGTTTCTGAGATGGGGTCGCGGTCCTGAAAAGGGGCTGCGGTCCCACGGTGGGGTGTGTACATGTGCATATAAAAATAAATCCATGTGGATAAGTGGATGGTTAATTTAAGACGATTCATTTGCACTTGTTTGCTTTTCTTCTCAGTGTTTACAGCCTTGAAGACCTTCAAGCCCTGCATCAGTAGACAATGAACTCATTCAGATTCCCTCCTGTCAGCGAACTGCCAGAGAAAGAAAAGGAGGTGAGGAGAGGTAAAGCATTGACAGGAGTATTGACCGTACCGAACCAATAGCAGCAGCCACGAGTGGGCATAGCAGCATCTCTGATAATAAAGGATTTGATTTAGAGGCTTCAGGCTTTTATGCTGGTTATCATCAAAAGAAGCAAAAAGAAAGATGCTTGTCACATTAATAATTGATGGAACCGTGTTTTAAGAATTACCTTAACATTTCTCTTCAGTGGTTTGCTTCAGGTTATGCTAATGACACTGATGGGTTTATCAGAGAAATACTGTTAATAATATATTAGAGAGGCACTTGATTTCTTTTTCATGCCATGATTTCACACCATCAATCAAGGGAATAATTATAATAAGAGTAAGGTGTTATTTAGCTAAATGGCACTCTTTTCATCTTGGCAGCACAGTAAATAAAAATCAACTCTGGAATGAATGGATGGATGGACTGCGTGTTCCGATAAATGTAGGATGGATGGCAGTTAGAAGGAAGGTAGAACAAGCATGTGAAGGATGGATGGATGAATAAATATACCGATGGATGGATGGGGTGAGGTGTTGAGGCTAGAGAAGGGGATGAGTGAGGGACAAAATCACAGAGGCATGTCTGTCTTCACAATAAATTTTCGAAAGTGATATGTTGTGAGCTGGAAATGTCCTGGACGAAAAGAGTAAGAAACAAAGGTATGAAGAAAAAAAAAGTGACTAAATCTCTCTCTCTCTGATCTGTCTCTAATGCTAAAAGTTTGACTACAAATTATGACCCCACTAGTTTTTATTAACAATGTCAAACAGTGTAATCAATGTACACCGATCAGCTACAACATTAAAACTTCCTGATATCTTCTAGGTCTCCTTTAAATGAAACAGCTTTGACCTCTAGGGGTATCTGGTATCAGGATGATGGCAGCAGAGCTTTAAATCAGGCTTTTTTTCACAGATTCTCGATCAGATCTGAGGAGTTTGGAGGCCGTGTCAACACCTTGGACTCTTGGTTGTGTTCCTCGAGCAGCATCCCTGCTGGAGAGCTGTTGCCATGGAAGGATGTCCTTGATCTGCAGCAGTGTTCAGGTGGGTGCTACATGTCAAAGTTACATTCACATGACTGCCAGGAGCCCAAGGTTTTCCAGCGGAACATAGCATTGTAATGAGATTATCAATAATATGCAGTTCACCTAATCATGGTTTTAATGTTGTGGCTGATTGTCTGTATCAGTGACACGAGGTATGCATTCCCACTTTTAATAGTTCAACAATTTGTTATTTCAATTTATTTACTGTGAGTAGACGCTTTTAGTCTTTGTTCTTCCTCCAAGCAAATGGAAAGAAATTAATTGCTTGTTTTGTCTTTGCGTCTGCATTTATTTTGGTTTCAGATACAAAATACAGCAATAGTTGGAAAAACAAAAAGTGAGGCAGTGGGCAAAAAGAGAAAGAGGGGAAACATACAGTGATTTTCTAAACTGTGAGCAATTAAAGTCAAAGTCACCGTCATGTTTTATAAAAGGAAACTGCAACATGTTTGACTATGCAAACTCTTAAGATGTTATAGGCTTATTTTGTGTTTAATTTTGCCCCATACATGATGAGTCCCAAATTGTACTAATTATCTATGGAGTAAATATATGTTTTTGTATTTTATGATTTGTACATTTTTGCAGACTGGCTGTTGCATCTTTGACATGCTATTTATAGCATTGTTTTGAATAAGTGGGTGGACAACCCACAACCTTCAGGGTTTATATGAATTATTAAATGGTGGGACGGGAGAGAAAGACAGAGAAAGACAGCTTCCAAGATATTACAGACTGTAGTGAGTCTGAGTCACCAACAAACACATTGGAAAAGATCAGTTTATTCTAGTGAAAGGCTTTTTTATCTTCTGCACTGAGCACAACCTGTTTGTAATCTATCTATCTTTAACCCTGCAACCTATTATTTGTTTGTTTTTTAATTCACTAACCTGTGTTACACTTAAAAATTAAGTTGGGCTTGTACAAGAAGGTAAAAGTCCTTTGAAATAGTGATCTGTTATCAGCAGCAGTGGCCAGGAGAGAGAGGGTAGCTGCTGCTCAGCACCTTCATAGTAAAAAATTGTTATATAAATTTTTTTTTTATTGTTTGTCAGTAGTCTTTGCATATGAGTATGTCAACACTGCAGGTGAGAAATTACATTTAACACTAATTTGCAACAGCAAGTACCATACATTTTCAAGAAAAATGTAATACCGCTATTGTTTAAACATCATCATGAAGGAAAGTTGTTAATTACCATATTTTACAAGTTGCCAAATGGCCAGTGACAGCATATTTGTTTCCTTACACTGTCCCTTCTCGCAAAATAGTGTCTGCTCACAGCAAGTATGGCATGAATATTTTTTCTTTATTTCTCTTGTCTTTTTTTTTTTAATGATTAGGTACCCATAGCACTTGGTTAAAGACAGGGGATGACTGAATCTTGGTTACATTTCAAAAAAGTCCACCACTACCTAAAGGTGGAGTCTGCATTTCTAGAGAAAGATTGTTGATATTTAGTTAGTTATCATACTAAATTAGTTAGCATGTGTTAGATTTACTGTCCCTCTCGGTCCCACAGCCCTGTACACGAGCATGAACATGCACAAGCTTGACCATGCACAAGACATGTTGGACTGCTGTTGTGTGGATCGAAACACTTTGTGCCTCCAAGAGGCAAGACTGTACGAACACCGGCGCGCACACACAGAACGGACAGCTAGTGAACCGTGAAGAGATGTTTACTGAATCTGACAGAACACTAGATTAAAATTGCTGACTTAACCTTTACAGCATGTGACAGGACAATATGTTATTTATATGTAACCATAAGCCTTCCCAGATTGAAAGATTTGATGGCCAAATACAACTACAGGTCAGACTGAGCTGCCATATTAAAGTGCTTTTCACTCAAAAAAACAAAAACAAAAAAACCTATCGTCCTTTAAAACATAAGACAGTGTTGTCCAGGGCAGAATTTTGAATTTGGTTTATTTGTTCTCACTATAGGTATTATCATATTTTGTAGTTGCTGTGATATGTTTGTTTTTTTTGTTTGCTTGCTTCATTAAGATCAGATTTTAGATATTGCTCAGGCATATTCAGTGAAGTTTAAAATTTCAGTTTGTTGCCTCAAATGGCTTAAGTCCATGGATTCCAATTCTTGATCCCGTCAACCAGAGCCTTGACAAGAAAAAAGCAAGCAGCAGGTTATGTAAAGAGAATGTTTGCATCAGTTTAGATGTTTGTTTTTAAGCATTGTAGTGAGCCCTGGTAGGTAATTTTGTTTAAGATGGCATGACTTTTAGTTATACGTCTTTATTGTACCGCATACCCAAGGTAAGATACTTCAAGGTGCTTTAAAGTTTGGTTGATCTGTTTGAACTTGGTTTAATACCAGTGTGTGTTACTGGTTGCTTTGCCTGTCACTTCTGTGGAATTTAGATTGCCTATTTCTTTTTCTCTTCTGGCTGTATATGCTTTCTGTATCTGTTTGAAATGCTGTCTGTGTATTCATCACGTTAGGTTTGTGTTGCACTGCTGTGGAAAACACTGTATAAAGGAAATAAATTATCCTACGCATTCTGATTGATGAACATTGTACCTCAAACGTCCAACCCGCCCCTACTGTGTATTATATGTAGCCTATGCACAAGTCAGCAATTTGCATCTTCTGCTTATACCATTAGTTTCACATTTTAGTTTCAAAAAAATGAAAAATAGGTGCCATTGGGTTTCTACAGCTCTTATATCTGCACTGTAATTTCATCTCTGTATGTGCTCTAATACACTCCCTGCATAGTAATACTTCAGTCTAGATTGAATGCATTGATTCTGAGCATTGGTTTGGTCTGAAATATAACATACCCATAAAAATGCTAGAGTAGGTTTCTTTTGCTAGGAAAAGAGAAAAGGTTAAATGTTCTCTTAAGTTGATTGGTTCAGAGATATAAAAACCTTAAAGGAAAGTTCTAATTTTTTTTGCAGTCACTAACGTAAACCTTTGACATTTTGAAAACCCAAACTGACAGAATAATGCCTTTATAATTGTCATGAAATACGCTGATCAGCCACAACATTCTGACCACTGTGTGGTGTATGTGGTGTTCTGCTGGAAATTTGGATTTTGCCATCCGTGTTGATGAGACTTAGACACCCAAATAAACATTGTCCCAGAACAAGCACACTCCCTCATGCAAATAGCAGTCCCAAATGTCACTGGCCTACGCCCGCAGGAAAATGCACCCCACCACATGGCAAAAACATCAAACAGTCAGGAACATCTTGAGGAACATGACAGTCACCCACGATGTTGATTTGACCTCCAAACTTCCTAGACCCCATTCTGATCAAGCATCAACAGGATGCAGTGGAACAAGTTTGATTGACAGAGACCCCACTGCACAAGCCAGAGTACACAAAGGATCCACTGCCAACATCCTGGTGCCAGATGCCCTGAGAGGTCCTCTTGTCCATGTCCAATGGTTCAGAGCATTTTTGACCACATAAGGTGGACCAACACAATATTAGGCAGGTGGTCATAACGTTATGCCTGATCGGTGTATATATATTACAGCTCACCTGTCCGAAAGTAAAGAAAAGTACATTTTGTGACTTGACGTTAGATCCTGATCAATCCTTTCTCCATGCCGGGGATAATTTATAATCATAAGTAATAACTGAAATTACTGTTGTTCCATGTTAGGAAATGCACACAGCTCTGTCGATTTTTTGACTCTGCTTCTGTCTGATGCTGCAGATATCTGATAAACTCAGAGGAAAGACACCTACAAACAGTTGGAAGCAACAAATGCATATTTTGCTCCTGTTAATGTCAAATCCCATCTGAGTCTCCTTAATCCGACCTGTTAGGCTCTGCCTTTTTTGCAGTAAAGTTTTATTTTCATGAACTTTCAATAGTTAGAAATAGATGTGAAATTGTAGAACAAAGTGAATGATAAAGGTGTTGTGATTAGGGCGCACAAATTGTGTCTTTGGAGCTGTCTTTGATGTTCTCAGACCAGCATTGGTGCTGAAATGTGGAAAAAATAACATCCCCTAATAATTCATATATGCCATGTTGAAAGTGAAAATAAGATGTTACTAGGTCCTGAGTAGCAAGATGGCAATGCCTCTTAGCAGATATGAAAGAAGTCAAAGTCTGAATGAGGCTATAGGCAACCAGCTATACATTACTGTCCTTGCAAATACAGTCATGGTCAAAGCTTAGGTGATCATTGTTATGCGGCACCGCTATGCTGAATATACTACAAGCTTTGTATAGTTCATGTTATTAAAATTGACATTATTATTAAAGAACTTTTATCAAGATTTTAACACATTTTCTGCTTTCTGTGCAGGCACTGATTTCTATTCATCCATACATTAATTTGCAGAGACTTCTTTCAGAATCAGAATCCTTTTACTGTCATGCATATGCTTCAATACACACAACGAAATTACGGTCGGGAGTCTTGGCTTTTGTGGAGAAAGGTGTATGCTCCTCTGTTCTTCATTCCCTCAGCTGATCCTGTTTCAGATGCCAGATGACAACAACAACTAATTGCAAATTAATATACAGTGCTAAGGGAATTGCTCACTCCTTGTGGCTAATCAGGAGACTAACACTAGCTTAACCAGATAAGCCACTTACCTGCATTTTTCCACACAAAGATTACACTCTTAAAACTGGTTTTGTACCATTAACATTATGACTAGACCATGATAAAAACCTTTAAACTGTGCCTTCTGGTTTTTTAAAGTTATGTTTTAATTGCATGCAAATGAGGGATTGATCGATTGATTGATTAATCGATTGGTAGTCCTCCGCGATGGCATGACATGTGCTCGTCCGAAGCTGGTTAGACTTGGCAGCTGAATGCTACACTGAGCAGTAAATGGTAATGTAAACCCAAGGTGCAGTATGTTGATAGAAAGCCAAACCCTGACAATAAATGAGCAAACACTTACATATGAAAAGATTAATTGTTTAGTTTACAAACTACAGCGATTAACTTAATACAAATGCCTCTCAAAAGCATGTGTTTACTAGATGGATATCTTAAGACTGTGTATGTTACATATGTGTGTCTTTTTCCATTGTTGTTCCAGGGCTGTTGAAGGTCAGGTGTCAGTGGCGAAATGGACTTCTTGTCAGCATGGATTGTGTCTCCTTCAGCTCTACCCTTTCTCTGTCTCATCTGGGGTAAGAGAATCAAATGTCACCATGGAGTTATCATTACAGTAACTGTGGCCTTTTCAAATCCCATCTATGTTCAGGCCATTCAGCTGAGCGCTGGGAACCTTGACTTTATTGAGGCCTTAATTGAATTTTCACTATAGCATAATAGCAGCTGTGTGTTTACATATAGCAAGTTTCCCTTGTAGTATGGCTCATATAACAGCTTGTAGTGACTCATGCTCTGCGGCTGTGTCGCTTAAACCAACCTGGGTAATCTAACACTTATCTCTTAACCCTATGTTGTGAAAATCTTGCTTAAAATATGAGCTTTACTGAATGTGCTTACTGTGGCACCTATGTGAAATTTTCCCTTTTAGCATCAAAGCAAATCAGCCTGAAAAAAAATCAAGATGGTGAGCAGGACTTGCTATTAACATTGTCATTGCTACCCTCTCCTGTTTGTCAAGTAGGAATCCATTAGTTGTATCTTTTCCCACTCCTTTTGGCTAGAAGGCCATTATTCCTGTGAACGCTACATCAAGTGGAAAAGGACCCTTTGTTAACAGGTTTATTCACATTAAAAGTGAAACTTGGCCAAAGAGTATTAGTGTTTCACGCAAGCAGTTGAATCTAAATGCTGCTTCAGTTGCAATCGAGCCGACTTTCCTGACAGGGTTTTGCTCAAGGTATAAATATCCAGTGTGATGTGCATGGCTTGGATGTATTCCTTCCTGTTTTTTTCACCTGTGACACTTTTACACAGAAAATAAATAACACAGCGTTAATGTCACTTCTGCTATTATCGTTATGTACACAGCACTTCCTCACAAGTTGTCATGGTGATTACCACAGTGACCTCCAGTTCATGGAACATACCAAACACAATCATAACCCCACATTATGCGACAGTATAGTGTGGTGCATCATCTTAATAACATATCTCACCACCTTATGACAGGCCAGGAAGATATAGCTTTAAATAAACATTTGCACTTACATACAGACACTATTAGAGTTTACTGGTATCTGATGTATAAACTTTCCCCTCTTAAACAACATGCAGTCAATATCTTTACCTGAGGAACTACAAATGAATGTGGAAATATGGTTTGAGAGTCAAATTGTATACATATTTAATTATAGACGTGAGGAATGGAAATCAACATTTCACAGCAGACGTTTTGACAGCTCATAGCAGGAACGCACAGACGTAATTAATAACATTAATTAATGAAGGCTGCATTTCATTTACTGTAAGTGCTGCAATTTCTGCACCTTACTATTGTATCTAATGCTTGCTTACTGGCAACTCTTAAACAAAATCTCATTTCTTGCTTACACTTGTGCAAGGACACAAGTGAAAATGTTTGCCAGTCGATTCAGTGGAATAGGCTTACTTTTCTCGTCCCTTAAAGCTGTTGTAGGTAAATAGTATTTTTTTTAATACCAACAAGGTCAAATGCTTATAATGTGAAAGAGAACAGTTGCACGCAAACTTACAGAGAGTTACTACCAGTCTCTGACATTCTCCATAGTTATAGAGGGGATTTTGGCATCTTTAAGTTTATTTCTTTGCTTTTACATCAAGTAACTCATTGTGTTGCTTCAATCTCTCTTATCTCGGTGCACGATTTCTCAGCACATAATCACAGAAAGTAAAACAAGTGACTAGAAAACATATTGTAGCATTTAGCTGCTAAAGAGCATAGACTGTATATAGAAGATAGATGTAGAGGGGTGCCCCGATAGCCTAATGGTTATGTTGCGTGACCCATGTGCAGAAGCGTAGCGGCTGTCCCAGGTTCGATTCCAAACTCGGGCGTTTGCCGCATGTCCTTCCCCACTATCTCCCATTTCCGACTCTATCCACTGTCCTATCCAATAAAGGCGTAAAAGGCCAAAACTAAATCTTAAAAAAAAAAGAAGAAGATGGACTTAGCAACTGTGAACTATTTTTGTGAAGCCTTGAGTTTGGAACCAAAGGACACTACGTACAATGATGCAATAGCAACCTAGCCTCCTCCTAAAATGTACCCTGCTTTATCTGCAACTTTATTCTAAATGGGATCATAATTCACTAAACTAACATCGGGCTATGCTCAAAAAGACTCAAAACTGGAGATTAAGGCCATAAATGCATCAGGAAAACGCCTCCTGAAGCAACAAATCAATGGAGAAATATTTTTAGAAAAATTTTCTCTGAGATTTCTATACAATCTGACTTCTTTTTGCAACCAGATGAGTCGCCCCCTGCTGGTCACTAGAAAGAATGCAGGTTTACGGTTTCCGCTTTGTCCATCTTTTCTATACATTCCATGCTAAAGAGCAAGATATTGTCCTCAGGAGTTGGTGGACCAAATCGGAGTAAAATTCGAGTAAATACTGCGTGTCGGGTGTCGGGTTACCACAAACATAACAAAACATGAATGAATTCTAATGTTGTTCCCTCTCGTCTGAATGTGCAAATAAGCAATTGCATGCTAAAACATCCTCCAGATCAAATTCAGGAGGCAATGAAACTGAATGTTAGTGTTGTTTACAGCCAACAAGTGTTAAAAACATAATTAATTATATAATTACTGGGTATTAATGTAATTAATATAATTACAGGATGCTCCAGTAGCTCACCTTGTTGACATATTGTCCAATGTACCAAGGCTAAAATCCAGCATGGGGCCTTAGCTGTCTTAGATGTCATCCTCTATCCCTCTTCAACTGTCTCTATAATAAAGATAGTCCTTTACTATGTCTATAATATGTTATTTACTGAGGTACATGTAAATATCTAGTTTTACTGTTAAAGCGTCCTTTATGTGTGCTAAGAAGTAGGGTAACAGGAGCACAAATAAACAAGGGTCAATAAGTAAAACTGAGTCAATAATACCAGAAGCACAGCAATATTTAAAGTTTGCATTATAAATAGACTAAAACCTCAGTAGCAAAAACCCCAGATTGTCATGAACTGGGCAAGGGTTTGATATTTGATTATAAATTCAGCTCATATGATTTTTTCACTTTATGCCATGAAAATGAAGTCTTATCACTGCATTTTGAAAAAGAGAAAAAAAGATCCAGTGTAATACTATTCTAGCAGCCGCTGTAGATCATTGTTGAGTATTCATTTATGTAAACTGTATGCAAATATGCTCCTGTGTTTGGTTGTTTGTATGCATCCTCTGTAATGGCCAATCTTGCCCTTCATATTTGACGTGAGGTGACTGGTTCAGCCTTGATCTGAGAGCTCTGCCTCTCACTCATGTTGTCAGATGCAACAGAGCATGCACTTCACAAACAACTTGGTCATTGCTTCAATGAAGGTCAAGATTTAAACAGCCCAATGGAATCAGGCTGGCTTCTCTGTGGGGCATTGTTTAAACGAGACTCATGCTTAGATATTATGCACTAATTGGAGTATGCGCTCGTATTTGGCTCCCTGAACTGAATTTATTCATAAACCCCTATGTATAATAATCATATAATCCTAGCCCCAGTGTTAAAGGCTGATGGGTGGTCTGCTTTAAGGTTACCTTCCCGACTCGAGCGCACTGCACCACAGAATGTCACCTAAGAGCCTGGCTGAAGGATGGCTAACACCACCTATGACAAACAAGGGGGATTAAAGTGATAATCATTACTCTTCCCAGGAGGAATTAGCTAGTGGGACATCGACATTGAAGAAAAACCGCAGGTGAACAAGGTCTCTGATACCCCATGCTTTTTTTCCTCCTCCCAATACCCTATCTGCATGGCCGAGGGGGGATTTAATTTGCAGTAATTACTTTATTGACTCATTTTCAGGGCCGTATCACTGCAGTTTCCCATCAATAAAACATATGCCAGGATGAATAATGTGGCCAGACACAATGGGGTGTCTTCTCAGACAAAAGACCACAGGACTGCTACCCTGTGGTGTATGTTTGTGTCATTCTTCCTCCACTCCCTTTATTTCCTTCACTTCTCTCACATGCTCAGAGCTTGTTCTTCTCCATCTCTTTAAATTAAATCCTATCACATCTCTTTCCGGCTCTTACCGTTGCACTTCAGTTCCTTCCTTCCTTCTCCTTTTCATGTCTCCAGGCGCACAGGCCCAGCAGGCCTTCAGGTCTGAGCCCAGGAACGTTACTGTGCGGATGGGAGCCACAGCTGTGTTGAGGTGTGAGGTTCTGCGGGCCTCAGGGACTGTGCAGTGGGCAAAAGATGGCCTCCTCCTGGGACCGGAGAGAAGCCTGCCAGGCTTTCCACGCTACAGCATGATTGGAAATCCCAAGAGAGGTAAACAAGGATGCTCACGGAATATGCTCTATGGCCTACTGGGCTTTAATGGACCTATCTAAGCTAAATAAACTTTGCTGATAGCAGCACCACAACAAGACACCAAAACTAGAAAAAGTACATTCCCTGTGGTTGAGTGATGCTTGTAGAATAAAAAAAATCACATAGAAACAAAAAACTCTGGTCAAAGAAACAATAAACTTCTGTGTAGTTTGGAACATGGTGTCATATGTGGAAAGGGTACATTAAAGTACTAAAGAAAGCCTCACATTAATGTGCTGCCAGTATTAGATGAATCTCATATATGTTGTGGTTTTCTAGTGACATACAGTTCATATGGTTTTAATTAACACTGTTGTCAGCTCCGGAAGCATCCAACAGAACAGCTTGATGCTGGCTACTCTAAAAGTAAATGAGATGAGGTTGTTGCTATGGCTTCAAAGTGCTGTAATAAAGCAACCCAGATATTACAGGGACCTTATGGCTGTCAGTGCGGGGAGCATCTGGGGCTGGGGAGGTGATGTGATTGTCGACAGCCTCTCGCAAATCCGCCTTAACCTGTCACTCACATGTGAAGACAAAAAATAGAAATGAAAGCAACAGAGTGTCAGCTAATCAGTGATATGTGGCAGCGAATAAAGTGTGTTGCAGAATCCGCACTACAGTCTATAAAAAGTAATAGCCAATTAGAAGGCAATCCCGAGTAAGAGAAGAGCATCTGTTCCTGATCAGCCCGCAACTAGACAAGCCGCACTTCACTGTTGCACAGTGTGGGAGACCGCCAATGACACATAAACACTGAGGGATGCATAGATGCCCATGCACACTCCCTGCATCCTTATTACTGGCAAGAGGTTACATAAACAAACATATAACACACAAAAATGTTGTTTCTGCGTTGATTAGTTGTCAACGAGCAAATTATGATAAGCATTACAGCAGATACAGGGTGAGAGAAAAACTTCTTGTCACCTTTTACAGCCATGACAACACAATAAGAGCCTGTACGCATGAATGTGAAGACCACAAACACACTCACGAGCTGCCAAACACTCATGTGCTCACTCATGAATAAAATACCCATCAGCGCAGGTACACTTTCCAGGAAAAGAAACAGCAGACTGCAGACCAATGTATGCAATCACTTTACACTGAACAGAAAGAGCAAAATCATTTAAGATGACACTTGACTGCACTTGATATGGCACCAGTTTTCGCTGATTGTCACCGTCAGTGGTGTTTATTGATGCTTAAAAAAGCCTGAAATCACACATTCACACCCAAGAGGGGCCAGTGTTGATTTCAACATACACTTACAGTAAATGTAGCACCCTTAGTTTCGCAAAGCCGAGGCAAGGATGTAAATGTGTACTGACGTGATCTAGGATGTTGAAGCATTTGTGCACGAGTCCTGTTGTAAAGGTAAACACACACACGAAGAGATAAAACGGCTTGTTCAAGGCACCAAAGCATTACGTATGTCTTAATTTATTTTCAATGATTGGCCCGCAAGCAGTAATTTAAATGTAGCACATGGCACACAGCCAGTCAGTCAGGCAAAATGTAATTACTAATGAACACACGTGATATCACATATACTGCCAGTGTTGCAGATTTTTCCTACGTGGTATCAACTAAATATAATCAGACATATATAAAATCGTGGTCACACATGAAGATTACCTTATTGGACTTCTTGTATATGGAGAATGTCTTTGAAAATAATGTTTTTGTCACGTTTAAAGTTTGAAACTCGTAATCCTGAAGTATGTTTTCCTGTGCAGAGCAAGAAAAAGAAAGAGAAAGTGATAAAGAGCCTTCAGCTTTTTCAAAATGTGAAAAAGCTGAAGGCTCTTTATCACTTTGTCTTTCCTTTCTTTTTCTTTTTGTGTTAACGGTGTTAGAAATAGCTGAAGGTGTTATATTAAATTAGTGCCTTGTATAATAGAGTAGCACTAAACAACAGAACCCGACTGATGCTGGAACTTTGGGGCTGATTGTAGAGAGTAAAAAAATCTCAATATATTGTCTGATATTTTTTATATAAATGTTGGGAGTTATATTGAAAAGTGAAAATGACAGGGTCATTGTTCATTAAATTTCCAGCAATGTATTTCAAAAAGCAAATTACTGTGAGGACACTGCTTGACTCTGCACCACCGTCTGCTAAGCTAAGATGCTACATGTACTGCAGACAATGTAGAGAATACTGTATACAAAGGAAATGGAACTACTCTGCGGGACAAACAATATGACACCATATCTAAATTACCCCAAGCATCTTTTTCTCCATTATTATGTCCAAAAGTTTTCATATCAGCCCTTATTGGACAGCATATACGCTAATACCAACATCAATCGATAATCGTCTGATTTATTGGTCTGGCTTTACGATACAAATGATGATATAAAAGGTTTCTGAAAAAAGAAATAAAGTGAATAGCCATGCACAATTATAGCAAACATTTTCCATAACATCTGCGTGATTTTTTAGCTTAAAAAAAAAGTTAAAGTTGGAGAAAATACATGCACTTAATGCAATTAACACTTTCACTTTCTTTTTATCTTTCTCTTAGGTCTGAACTTTCTCACTTATGTAGGAAAACATAAATATGTGTTTTCAGTTTTGTGGTTCATGCACAAATGCACAAATGCAGAGGGGAAGATGTATTCTACTGCAGGAATAATGGCTATGCAGATACACTGTATCCTAAAAATTTGAAGGCTCTAGATGAAATAAATACAGCATAATGGACAAATAAGCAAATTGCGTCGCAGCCATTCGCCATCTCTCCAACTATAAATACACAGTCTCTGCAAGTTGATTGCACTATTCGTGAGTAAATTTCAGGAAAGAGGAATATGATTAATAACTTAAATGTCTCTCTCTCTCTGCACTCAATGATAACTTAGATGTGAAAATCGCTTCTGGTTGGTGTTAATTATCTTGCCAGCTTACTTGACACATGCATTTTTAGGCCTGGGTGGTTGTCAGACCAAGATACTATTTTCCACATGTTAGTAGGCTGTGAGCCATCAGGAGCTGGAAAACCAACGCTGAACATCATCTAATCCCCACAGGTTATGGCAATGCATCAAACAAATCAAGCCCTGTTGGCATGCCAGACTATCAGAAGAGAGATACAGAGTGAGGGACTCTGCCTGGCATCAATTAATAGACAGTTTATTCAGTCGGCATTGTGAATCTGGGATTGGATTTCATTTACCACATTGGAAATTCATTCTAAAACAAAATGCCTCTGCTATGAGTATAGACAACCACTTGCATGTCAATGGAAATGCCTGCAGCGGGAGGTTCTCACCAAGTGAGATGTTTCCATTCCACGGAAATAAAATAAGAAATTTGTCTATTTATAGTCTAATCAAACATCCAAATGTCAGTAGTAGAATATATTGTTGTATTGAATTGATATGCCAATCTGTCATTGTGCAGATTGCTTTTACTGTTAATATTCTCATTTCATAAGTAAAATTGCCACTAAAATCAACATGTAAGAAACAGAGCCTTCAGGAAGTAATTATCACTATAGATCCATCAGCCACAGCATTAAAACCACTTGCTTAATATTGTGTAGATCTTCCTTGTGCCACCAAAACAGCTCCAATTCATTGAGGTATGGACACAGGACCCCTGAAGGTGTCCAGGCACCAAGACATTAGCAGAAGAACCTTTAAATCCTTTTCATTATCCTGCTGAGAAAGGACACTGCCATCAGGGAATGAAGGGGTTTAGGTTGGTGCTAGGTGTCAATGTAACATCCACATGGAATCCAGGACCCAAGAATTCCCAGAAGAATGTTGTTTCCATCTCTGTAACAAAGAAAACAATGCACATGCACCCGGCAGTCCACATGAGACGTGGAAGAAAACATGAATCACCTTCTTCCATTACTCCATGGTTCAGTTCTGGTGTTTATGTGCACAATTGTAAGCACTTTTAGCGGTTGACGGGGGTCAGCATGGGCACTCTCACCATTCTGCAGCTACACAAACCCCATATGCATCAATCTGTGATGCACTGTGTGTTCTGAGGTTTTGGGCTATTGCTGCTACAGTACGTCTGTGGGATTGAACCACACAGGCCAGTCTTTGCTCTCCACATGCATCAATGAGCCTTGGACATCTATGACCTTGTTGCTGGTTTGCCTGGTTTTCCTTTCTTGAACCACTTTTGGTAGGGACTAACCACTACATACCGGTAACATCCCACAAGACCTGTGGTTTTAGAGATGACTAGGTCAGGCATCTATGGTCCTGAAAAATTGCTGTAACTGTCTATTTCTGCTAAATTTAATTAACAACAACAAATACTCACCTTTCCAGTAGTCAGTTAGATATAGTTCTGTCAAGGTCTTGGGTTTTGGTTGCCAGTTTTGTTTTCTGTTATTTTTTCCTGTGTGTTTTCCTATTCTGTGTTTCCTATGTCTCTTTCAGTTTGTGTCTGTTTGTCTATGTGTAGGTTTTCTGTTACTTCCTGTTTTATTTTGAAATTGCCTTCCCTCATGGGTCGCTTACATTTTTACTTCTGTTCTTTGTTCCTCTTTTTCCCTCCCTATAGATTGCCTACAGTTTCACCTGTGTTTGTTGTCTCCTCGGCCAGTTTTAAATAGTCTTGTCTTGTCAGTTTGTCCTGTTTGTTACCCAGTTCGCCGCCCTAATGTTAGACCTCCTGTTCTCCTACCTCTGGTTTGGGCCTTTAGTTTTTGAGACTTTGTGTTTCTTTATTTCTTGCTTTAGTTTATGTCATGTCTTTGTTACCTTTTTGGATATTTTCATGATTTTTTTTCAGACCCCCATGCTTTTGGTATATCTGGACTGTGGTTTGCTTTTGTATCAGGTATTTGATTAAGGTTAACCATTGGTGTCTAAATTTGGGTCCTTAACTCTCTGATTCATGACAAGTTTGGTAAGTTCAAGCCTACACTAAGCTTTCCATACCATGTAAGAAATGTCAAGTCCTACTTTTTAAAGATACAAGACCTAATAGAGCTAAAAAGGTATCCTCTTAGATGGACCCCAAGTCTTTTCTTCTGACCCCTATTCTCGGAATCTTGCAACCTGCACATAAACATGCTAAGCTAGTTAGAAGTCACTACACTGGCATCAAAAAGGTGACCTGCAAACAACAAATCATAACAAAGAAACGATTAACATAAATGAATGATGAACTAAGAGCTTACAACTGGGTTTGTTTTCACACTACCATCATAATTTGGTCCTTGTCAAATTCTCTCAGATCCTTGCGCTTTCCTGTTTTTTTCTTTTTCTAACACATCAACTTCAAGACCTGAACGTTCGTTGCTGCCTAATGTATCCCCTTGACAGGTGCCATTGTAACAAGATAATCAGTGTCATTCCCTTTTACATGTCAGTGGTTTTAATGTTGTGGCTCATCTGTCTATATACAATAAATCAAGACAGTCAGGGTTACATTCAGCGGAGTGTGAACAGGAAAAACAAATAAACTCCTCCTCTTGGTAATTGTTTACATATTTTTAGTGTGCGCATCCTTTTCGCAACAAATGTGTCACAAAAAAATAATCAATCTCTCCATTTCTATTCCAGGGCAGTATCATCTTCAGATTGAAAATGCCCAACTGGAAGATGACACCCTCTATGAATGTCAAGCGGGCCCGTCTGAGAGCAGCACGGCAATTGTTTCCAGCGCAGCCCAGGTCACCGTGCTAAGTGAGCAAAACAAAAATGGAGTGTCTCAATAGAGTGGAGGCGGGGGCTTATAAGCATTTTTTTTTCTTCTGAGCAATAAAATGATGTATATAATAAGGCACAGTGAGCATCCTCAATACTACACTAACATGCGCGACCTTTTGACTGGCAATCAGCATATAAAGAGCTGTTAAATATTCATTTCTATTGATAAAGAGCTTTCAATTGTTTAAGATAAGGCGGTTGCATTTGAAGCAGGGGCTAAATTTAGAGTGCCCTTGGTACAGTAGCGGTTTGAACCATGAGGAATGTTGCAATTTCTCGAACTTTTTCGGACAGTATTTATTTCTTTAACAAGTACTGTGCCAATCCCTGCATGTTCCAGTAGGTCCACGGCTTTAACCAGCAGCTGCACAATATAAAGTATAACAGTGCAGCCGGGATTCTCTGGCAAGCCTCAGGGCGATTCATGTCTCTTCCTTGCACAGGAATAAATTATAACAGAAGTGATTGAAAACTTCCTACTCAGACATGGACTGGAATAGATGTAATTGTGCGGCTACATTAGACCACCTGTTGTCACTCTATAACAACCGGTATTTCTCTCTCCCTATCCCTCTTGCTTGTGGGAGCAAGCCCATATGTGGCAAGGAAAAGACTCTAAAAGAACCTTTCTTCTCCAGGCGCAGTTCATTTACTTACATCCCCCTCCCCATTCTCTCCGTCGCACAATTTCTCCCTCTCTCCCTCTCTCCCTCGCTCTCGATGGTTGACCGTGGACGGGGGTGGGTGGTGGGGATGTGGAAAGGCAGGGGAGGAGGGGAGGAGGGTGTTACTGTGGCGATTCGAGCGGCCTCACTCTCCTCTGGGAAGAGAGCAGGTTTTTCTGACATCAATGGGCTGGCGGGAGGGATGGCGGGTGGTGTGGGGAAAGAAGAGGCATAGACTGCAGACGTCTCTTTTTGAATGGCCGCGTTCTGTTCGAACACTGCAGCAGTTTCATGTCCTACAGCAGACCTACACCTGCAGCCGCAGCAGGCTCGACTCCCACATTTATTACCTCTGAGATGCCTATTGCATGTGTGCCCACACAAAGTCAACACAATTGCCTTTGGCTTTGTGGAAAAGGTCAAAATGTGTGGGAATTATGTTGGTGTTGCATCAGGGCCGGCTGGTAGTGGTATTTACCATGACCGAAGCCTACTCTTTCCTTGTGTTCCCGACATGGTCAGATCTGAATCGCCTCCACACATCTCAGCAGGTGTTTTTGTTCAGTGTCTTGGGATCACTCTCCAGCTGTTGACTGGCTAAGATGGACAGTTGCAGCTGTACTGTCGGAAAAGGGCAAAGAGTGAAGCGAGTGACTTTAAAAGCACTCTGCAGCCTCGGTCCTGAAGGGTCATTTGTTCCAGCCCGACAATTCAAGTGATTCAAAATACGTGACTAATCTGGGACTTGATAATGAGCTGATGAATTCAATCTCGCGTTAGTGCTGAACTGGGACCGGAAAAGTGTGCATCCTTTTGAAGCAGCGCTGTCTCTGATGAGTTTCCCATGGACTTTTCCATCACTGAACTACAGCTCCCAAGGCCCCACACCCTTGGCCAGTCATCCGTGGCCATAACCCATCAAGCTCTGCATCAAATCAAAACACCATAAACTCTTTATGAGCAGGATACAGTAGGGGAGAGGGGAGGAATTTGAAAACAAAACAGAGATTGCCGGTTGTATAATTGGATTCTTGGGTCAGAGAGAGTGGTATCATGACTGGCTAATTCGAGATGGATCACCACAGGCAGTAAATAGCAGGGATAGAGGCAAATATGTCAATAAGCTCCATCCATGGGCTTACAAAGAGATGTTTTCAAGACATTTCCATTGGTGCAACATAACTCCTGTGTGTTTTTGCCTTCCTGCGGAGCTTAGATAGGGGATTACCGCAATAGGCAGATCAAGTGGCAGTGAGTAATCCATGACAATAACAACCTCTACCCCCTCTGCTGAAACCCCCTCCTCTGCTAAAACTTACCCCGCACTGTGCCCGTCACATACCTGACACATCCTGTGTCTCGGTTTATACCATTAGCCTTAGCATTTAATCCTATTAATGAACACCTCTCTCTCCCTCACCACATTGCATGCCTGTGCAGATGCCTCCTGCAAATGTTCAAAACAGTATTTTTTTTTTTGATGTGTTCTGGTTTTAGACTGTGTTACTCATTCAGTTGCCATAGTTGGGTCTTACAGAGATATGTGTGTGCATGCGTGAGTGTGCCCATGTGTGTAAGCTTATTATCAGTGTTGGTTGGAGGTTAGAGGACATTTTAGGAACCAGGGCTATGGCGAGGTTTTCTGCGGTAGCTAATGAGTTTAGCACTTGAAGAGTATATAATGAGCCTTCATTTTATGATTCCCTGTTATGAATAATGGAACGACTTATAAATGGGGGCACAAGCAACGTGGAACATGGCGACTTTATTCATCTTTGTTCATGAAAACTTCTGACAGTTGCCCAAGATATAACCTCATCAGAGGACGACGTGTTGTACACCGCTGAGAAGGTGTGCATATTACAGTGTCAGACTGATGTTACAGTGTCAGGGTCTGTTTTTACAATTAGCAAGGGGAGTTCTGCTAAATAGCGAAGTGAGACACTAAAGGGTTTGCTTTTAATTCCGTCTCTAAGGTACATTTACACATGAGTCAGACCTTGTGTGATATATTTTCTGTAAATGGCCATTTGGGAGGTGGATGCTGACAAATAGGAGTTTAACTCTTATGTAATGGACCCAAAACAAAAGGTCAGGCAGACATTAGGAGCAGGATGGGGAGGAGCTGTGTGGGTGGATGAGGGGTGATGGAGGTGTGGGTGGGAAGTCTTATTTCTGTCCTAAACACCTGCTCCATTTCCCCCCCTACTTCAAAACACAGGAGATGCAGACAGGAAGGGGGAGACAGAGAGAAAGCTAAAAAAAAAAAAGAGAGTACTGTCTCAGTGGCTTTCATTGCCAGAGATCACACACCTGAGACCGAGAATGTGTGTAAGAATGAGCATGTGTGTGTGTTTTTATTCACATGTGCTTTCTTGTGCAAGGATGAGTGGCCAATCTTTGTCTTCCAGAGATAAAAAGCGAGTTTTGTCTGTCTGGTGTTGAGAAGTCAGATCTGCGTTATTTTCTATCTTATTCGGCATGATAAGCTTTTTAGAGGCTGTTTATCCTCTGGGCCTCCTCCAGTATTTTTCAGGGAATCAAGTTGGTATCACATGTTAGACCGTGCACACACTGGCGCCTGTTTTTAGAGCGGAGTGAGATGAATGTGGCTTGTCTGCACATTCGCTCGCCTGTGTCGGTGTGTTTGCGCGTGCAAATCTGCATGCACTGTAGACTTGAGTTTATCTTTGGGTGTTTGTGTGCAGAGGAGAAAAGAGAGTATGTGCATCTGTATGTGAATGAGCGAGAGGGATAGGTGGAAAGAGCTGCTTATGCATATTGATGTGTGTCTGCTAATCTGCTTCTTATCTGCCTTATCCATCCATCCGTCTGTATTTGTCTAATGAATCGAATTTTGCGGCTCAGTGTTTCTCGTCTGAACTGCAGGAGCAAGTCCTTGCCTATCTATTTTTGTGCTCATATATGTACCTTAATAAGAGAGATAGAGCTTGAAAGCAGAGGGGAAGAGAGAGAGAGAGAGGCAGGGAGACTAAATGAAAAAAAAAACCTGACAGGCAAGTATAGCAAAAAAGGCAGAAAGAGTTAATTAAGAGAAGAGCATGTTTGTTGTCTGTTCTTTGCTCTTGAGTGCATGTCGGGTAAATTGAATAGAATGTGTGTTTTGTTGTTGTCCACATGTGCGATCACATTTGTGGGCCTACAGATGTCTGTGTGTGTCTGTATGTGTGTGTTGAGGTTCTACCTGACTGGGCTGATTGGGTCACATGGTTTTTCCTGAGTGGATGTGATGAATGGCGGGCCGTAAAGTCCCGGTCCAAGCTGGAACACACCTTCCTCCGCACTTCTGCAGTTTAACTGCAGTGGTCAAGAAGGATTGTGTGTGCGTGCAGGGGGAGGGGGACGTGGGCTCAGGGCTGCTACAGAGGGATGATGGAGTGAATGAGAGATAAGAGGAACAGGCCGGCATGAGCGAGCGAGGGAAAAATTAGATACCTGCCTGCCTCATTTGTGAACATATCATTATTCTTATTTTAGGATTTGTTAGGCTGCCAGACACTCCTCGAGCACAACAAGTGATGCGCCTATGTGAATTGTGTGGGCCTGAGTAGATTGAGAGTGCAGTGGCTGTCAATAGATGCATGGCCCAGTCATCTTCTCGGGGAAGAAGGGGGGGAAAAACAAACAAATGCATCTCATTATTGCTGCGCGCGCCTCTGCGGTGCTCTGGGTAACCCATCACAGTCCACACAGATTCAATTGCTTCTTTTAAATCAGTTTGAAGCTGCAGCCACATCTCATCTGTCTCAATAGCAGACTGGAGCCAATGGGCGACTCTGCACACAGCAACAGCTCCTCCTAGTGGCGGAGAGTTGACTGGACGTGCCAAGAAGGTGGAGAGGGGCTGTTGAATGGCTGGCTGGTTTGGTTGCTCGCGGTCCAGCTGTTTAGCCATACATTGGCACTGGATTTATCTCAGAATTCAGCAGCGGCTATCTTCCCCTTTATCCTCTGCAGCCCGTCTTTATTCTCACTTTTCATTCTTGCCATATCCCTTTCCTCCTCTGCCAGTCTTTCATGTCTCTCTCACACACATGTATCCTTCCTGTACTTACCAACTCCCCGTTCTGTCTCGTAACTCAGGCAGCCTTTGCACTTGATCTCTGATGAAAGAAAAAACAACCTTCACAGTAACCATAGTTTCTAATTCTACAGGCTCACCCACTCACTAAAAGCTGGCACAATAGACTGTTAGTTTTTTTTTTCTGTACTGTGTGCACGCTTTAACTGATAGTCCTGGTAAAGGGTAACAAACAGATCTGCAGAAATCTCTTTGATAATTAGTTGGTGACAGATTTCTCAATTCACTGCCAAACAATTTTTTGGTCCCTTGTGTTAAAAGCTATGTTTTTGTTTTTTTCTCGCTTTCTTTTTCTGGAATCCCTATTTATGGTCAGATAAAAGGATTGTAGAGTAGAACAGTAGAGAAGTGAAGACTGCTTTGATCAGTCCAGAAAGCACATATTTAGCTTGGGGGTGATCTGAGTGGAGAAGTGTTTGGTGTTTGCTATGATAGATTAGCACTGGATTGGTTTCATCGCCGTTTCATCTCTGCATTCGCTTCTTGTCCACAATTTGTATTCAAACGCAACAGAACATCAAACCTCACTGTAGTAAATCACTCAAAAGCTGACAGTGTGACATCCCAGTCACTCCCAAATGCTACATCCATATTATCATATCATCGCATAAGCTAATATCCATCTGTTACAGCAGTAGCTTCCATTAACCAAACATTAGTGATTTACACTGATGAGCCATAACATTAAAACCACAATAATATTGACGCCAAAACAGCTCTGCTTGGTCTGCAGTGTTGTTTAGGTGGAAGGTACATGTCAAAATAACACCAAATATCCAAATGACATGTAGAATATGAATATTGATGTCATAAATATGAAATCTCAGCTGTTGCTTCTCTCCTGCAGTTCCTCCATCCAAGCCATACTTCGAGACGGACCTGGCGACACCTTGGGTGGCAGGGAAAAAGTATACCGTCATGTGTGTGGCCCCTGACGCAAAGCCCGTGGCAGAAATCACACTTTATAAAGGTGAGTCACCCTTTGAGCCGCATCGAGTTTGATCGCGATGGTCACCCTGACGAAACAAAGGGCAGCTGCCTCTGCTTGATATTCCACTTTCTGGGATCTCAATGGACCGCAACCTGAATATTTAAACATGAAAACATAGCAGAGGATAAAATGCAAGTTAAGTAAAGAGTTTTTTTTTTTTGTTTCACAATTTTTTGAATAGCAGAGTTGAAAAGGAGCCGACTCTGTGTGGGAGGAAATAGCCTAACATTTGAATTTGCAATTTCCACTGACTTTACAATTGCATGTACGGCGAACGTATCACAAGTTCCTCCTTGTTTGCTGAAACAACTACAATTTTCCCACTCCTTTTGTTGTTTTAACCTCTTGCTCTCCTGTCTCGCCTATTACCCAGCATCGAGCTGAAACCGATATGTTGTGTGAATTTGTCTACGGGCTTGTGCTGCAGGTCCAGGACGTATAGTTTTTTTTCTTGTTAAAATGTACATCTTTATTGTGTTCAATAAAACGCAATCTCGCCCTGGTGGTATTATAATCCCCAACGCTGTTTTTGATTTTAATTTCAAGGCAAGTTGAGACAGTGGTTTGTAATGCTACTGTACCACACGCAGATAAACACATTCATCATATTCCAGTATTTACCATTCCACATGAGAATAACACTGTTGTTTCTGTTTCACATGAGCAAATTTACACACAATGCTCTGCCTTTTTTTTTATTTTTTGTGCACCTTCCCCCCCATTGTGTCTTTTAGATGGAGTCGAACTGACAGGTGCAGAGTCTTTCACCATGTCTGGCTCAAAGGATAAGCTTCTGAACACGCACGCCGAAGTAACGTATGTGTTCAGCCGCCTGCCAGACTCATTCTCCTCACCAACCTGCTCAATCTCTCCAAGTCTGCCTGTGTTGTTTCTTGTTTTCCCCCCTTGTTTCCACCACGCTCTTATTTTCTCCTTCTGTCTTAGTGAGCACAATGAATTTCTGCACACAGCGAACTGCTACTTGGCACCGTGCAATTGAATTAGCTTCTGTCAAATTCACAAAATTACATTCCAGCAGCGAGACGGATCCGATCCTCGCCAGTTCGCCCAGGTGCCTATACATTAAACAGGGCCATAGATTACTTTAATCTCGCATGTCTCCTCCGTGTCAAAGATAATAACCTCTTGTCATGTCCTGAGATAACATTGGTGCTGAGGAGCCGCAATATTGCTCAGCTCACTTGCAGAACAGCAAAGGTTTTAAGCAATATTGATGTTCCTTCCTCATGTTCACACTGAGCATACACCGCAGTGGGCCATGTGTGATTGTTACAGTTGTCATTGTACTGTAGTTTGATATAGAAGACTCAAACTGAAAAAGACGCTGAAATAATCCACTGTGCAGCTTTCTATGTACATCACAAAGTCTGTTGTTTTAATTTATTGTCACATGGCTCTTGCAAGTGGCTTAACACAGTGGTGGAAAAGTAAATTTACTAGAGAATTACTATTGTATACTTATCCGAAGCTTATAAATACTGGTTACTTTACTTGTTTTACTGCTTTAATTATCCAGTGTTTCACAAAATGCGAAGACTAAAGGAAAAAAGACTGAAAAATTATGCAAATTTCTGTAGTTTTTCCCTCCATTCTTACCCCATTAATCACCTCATGACTCCTTAAATTTATCTTTTTACCAAGAACTTTATCATTGCTGCACACAAAACTAAGTATTCCAATGAGAAATTAACAAAAAATGCATACATGTTTATAACTGATTTGTCACTGGGTGGAAAAATTGCTATGACAGGGTGTTTCCTCCATTGATTTTTTTTTCTGGAATCATGTTTTTGTGGCTGACATAAAGGAGAAATCTGCCTCGCGAAGGCCTGTTATCGGGAAGGGCATAAGTCTTCCACACATGCTGATGGATGGAGGGTACACTCAGCCTTACTCACCAGGAATGATGAGACAGTGGCTGCAGCACTGAACGTGTAGGAGGAGGTGCCTACACCAAGCAGTCATTGAAAGTTGCAGATTTGTCACCTAATCCGCATACAATAATCAACAAAAATTACATATAGGCATTCAAAACAACGCATGTAAGCAGCCAATGTGCCAGAATACATACAAGATATCCAGCACATGTACAGATCCGGGTGAGAAATTAAAAGAAAAACTAACAAAGTGTCTTAGTAAGGTGCCACCAGAGTGGTTTTGGAACTCTGCTGGAGGGATGAACACTATTCTTCAGATATTCCTTCATTTGATGTTATTGTAAGTCCAAAATCTCTTGTAGGCGTTCAACCCGGGTTGAAATTTGGAAACGGTAAAGCCCATATCACATGATTGGATCCAAACCTGCCAGCAAAATTCCCTCCACAGCATAACATGGCCAAAGGATATTCTCTCTGTAGGCATCAAGGATTCAGGTTTTTTCTTTAATACATCACCCAAGTTTATTACGAACTGAATCAACAACACTGATCAGGGCTCATCTGTATGCACACATTTAAAATGACTAATGTTAGCACGTTAGATTTTAAGTATGTCTTATCTCATTTACAGCTGATGGGTATTTATCAGTGTTCAGACCCCTTAAAGCTTGAAATGTTGTTGCTTCTGGAGGAGCTTAGGTCTCTTCTGAGGTCCCGACCCAAAGTATTAAAGATCACTTTCGGTAAAAATCTAGTTTTTTATTTTGTTAACACGTCCATATTGTGTTTTTTTTATATTCTAGAAGGCACACCATGAATGAAATAAGCAGTCAACACCATTGCATAGCATTTACACCCTTAAACTGCAGTGTATCAATGACAAACTCAAAAACTCCAATTCAGACAGACAAGGTTTCATATGTAACAAACCTTAGGAGCCAGTCAGCTTGAGGGGTGGGGCTCTCTTTTTCATTATTATTGTGTCCGGTTTAAACATGTATGGATAAATTACACTAATGTTGCAACTTGCCATTGTAGCACAGAGTAGGTTTACAGTGTTTGAACAGAGTCGTAGGTGAGCTGGTGTGCTCGAGCTGCAGAGGGGTGGTTGGGCCAGACGCGGGAAGGGATTATTTTCTTGATTAAAAACTTCAAAATATGAAACTTCGAAGCACAGACAGATGAGGTTTAAGGGGTTTAATCAATTACTGAACAGGTACGTTAACAATCTAATGGTCATATACAATAATATATTAGTTACAGTATTGATGCTTCTATACTTATACTTTAGATTTCAGGACTTGTACTATTTAGATGAATGTATTGATACATTTACTTAAGCAATTGATTTGAATATCACTGGCGAAACACAACAACAATGTGATATTTTTAGCACGTATGTGTCAATATAATTTGTCTTTCATCCTAATTTCTTCCGTCCTCCTGTCCTCTCAAAGGGTTACTGCTCTGAGCTCTGACAACGGGAGGCAGTTGGCGTGTCGTGCCAAGAACTCCGCCCTTTTCCAGCCTGTAGAGACCAGAGTGACCATGAGCGTGTACTGTGAGTGTCTCAACCTGTCTGCAAACTGACAGTCAACAC
Source organism: Chromis chromis (assembly GCA_900302755.1). Lineage (NCBI taxonomy): Eukaryota > Metazoa > Chordata > Actinopteri > Pomacentridae > Chromis > Chromis chromis. Next base: position 26,141 of record OMNN01007216.1, read on the forward strand.
CCCCTCTTTTTTATAAAAAAAAAACACACACACTTGTGTACAAGCACACTCAACCGCACAGGAACTTCAGCCTCAGGGGGGCCCAAGGGTATCTGGCCTTGTGCACTCACTCTGTGTTAGTGGTCCAAGGAGAAACATTCAACCTGAAGGCAAAGTCACACCTACTTCAAAACAACATTCAGTAGGGGCAACCTTGTGAACATCCAATTCTCAAGACAGCCCCTGCTGGACTGAGATTGATATGACCACAGCAGGTCCACGGTGGCGGCTGGCACTGTCAAATAACACACCAGCCTGCAATTAAATTAGATTTATTGTTTTATTGAGCACTCTTGAAATTATTTACACCCTAAATTATTGCCCCAATATTAACCAAGCACAATTATTAGATGAGCTCAGATGGATTATACCAACAAGGCTTCTGTTGCAGAATTTTTAACAATATTATCATAACTAATATGGAAAGCCACGGCTACATCGGTTAATAGTAATAAATCCTGCGAACCTAACCCAGCTACGTTTGCGCTCCTCAGCTCAAATTAAATTTAGAATCCACCGAGGCAGGAAATGAAGCCGGTTTCTGTTGCCATTTCTTTCAAGTTATTATCACAAATTGCGTGACATTATGTAATAAAACAGTTTGCCACAGCACTCGAAGGTTAGTTGACACACATGCTGTCTCTGGCTTTCATTGCATTTTGGCGTTCTTTTTGTTTTTTTGGCAAGGCAACAATGAAAGCTATTGTTGCTGAATGCGCAAACAGTGTGACACTGCAGCTGCTGTTTACTACAGTAGGTTTAGTATTTTCTACCCTGTTGATCAGTTGAAGTAATTGATTGTCGAGGCCTTAGAGTCTACCCACCTGCTTCTCCCAGGACTAAATCATGTTGTTGATTAAAGTGGAGCGGTGCTGCTGACACTTTAAGCAAGCGAGCGCTCCCTCCAGCTCGGCTGCCGTATTATCCACAGGCTGACTAGACACCTTAATGTTGTCTCTATCTATGCTGCTCCACATTAGACGCCGCTGCCGCCGCTGCTGTTTTAACAATCACCAATAACCGTACCCACTCTCGCCTTCCCCTCTATCTCTCTGCCCCGCATTAAACAACATGGGCTCTCCGCTAAAGTGCTAATGTTGCAGAACTTGGGACCACCGCTGCAGTCTTACTCAGTATGCCAACCCATCAAAGCCAGCGCGGTGGCCATTTTCAGCCAGCCAGATTGTTAGCAAGGTGGCAATTTGTCATGCTGGCCCAGGGTCTGCAGTCTGCTCGCTGAAACTGATTGCAGCAATAACAAAGGCCCATCCTCTTCTAATTTATTTTACTGCATATATTTTATTCAAGGAGGCTGTAATTTATTCATATTTCACGTTGCCTTATTACTGTTTGAACATCTGTTATTTTGCTTTATGGACTGGATCCAGCTCACTGCTCCCTTAATACTTAATGCTTTCATCAGATCTGGACCTCTTATCCCACAGTCATGTTGAATGTGACCAATTTATTGGCCCTGTCTCAACAAATAGGCATGCTCCCTACTCAATTGCCAAGAGTGTTCTCATCGCAGTGCAGTTTCTTTTTTATGCTGCCCTATTGATGTCTTCTCCGTACCTCTCTTCCTTTGAGTTACTACACCCCCTTTTCTTCCCTCACCTTTCTGGCCCTCTATGCCATTCCCCTTTGTTAAAACCGTTTTATTTTTGTCTCTCATTTCCTGACAGTCCCACCTCTGCCTCCAGTTATTGTGGGTCTGGAAAGGGAGGAAGTGAAAGCGGGGAGAATGCTCGTGTTGCAGTGCGTGTCTCATAGTGGAAACCCCCTAGCCACTCTCCACTGGACCAAGGTAAATCTTCTGCACCATCTGTTAAGGAGGCTTTGTAACACGCCGTCACACTGGCAAAATGAGCCAATTTTAGTTTTAAAATTCGCAGTGTCCCAGAAGCATCCCATTCTTAGCAGCTTCTGTTCTCCGCCGCCTGCGCCATATGGGGAAACTTGCGACTATTCAAGCATTCTGTTGCCTTTTTGAGTGTCATGTGTTCATTTTGTCTGTCAGAATGGAGAAGTTCTGTCCACAACTTGGGAAGAGGATGATGCGGCGCAGAAGTCCGGCAGCATCCTCCGACTAAAGATCACCCCTGCTGACAACCAGGCAGAGCTGTGCTGTGAAAGCATCAATCTAGTGTCCCTATCTCCTCTGTCTGTCAGCCGCAAAATAACTGTGCTCTGTGAGTGAAAGTAATGCTTAATATAGTGCTGGAACACACACATGCACCGACACACACAAAGCCCCTGCCAAGGCTCGCTGATTATGGATTATTAAAGATATGAACACGAGGCGGAGGAGTGTAGTAAGTCTTACCTCCAAAACCAATTCTTTTGCTGTCCCAGCAAAAATTACAATGTTAATATCATTAATGAAACTAATGGTTATTATAACTGCAGCCCGTATTTCCGACTGCCTCCAGATTAAAATCGTGGTATGCTCTTTGTTAGCTGCTACATTAGTTCCTCAGGCATTGAAGGCTACACTTTGTGCTAGAGTAACGCCCATGGTTAATAGATTATACTTTTTCTCTCTGAATATGAAATGTTTGTTTCAGCAACAATAAAACAAATACAGAATTAATATTCAGCAGCCTTGGTGCATTGAGTCTAACAATAGCCTGATTTCCACTACAGAGCCAGACACTGTAAGTCAGTGCTTTAAATGCTGTCTGATTGATGCACTTATTTTATGGAAATATGACTGGGATCAGGCCTTGCAGGAATCTCTTAGCTCATGCTATGTAAATGGAACCGAGGTTGCACCAGTACTTTCCCCGTTCCTCACCGAGTCCGCAACAGGCTCTGGTGCCGTGCCTCCCAGTCATCCGTTCAGGGATGTCGAAAATGAACTGCTGACTGCCTGACTGTGCTCAAGGCGCAGTCAGAAGCTGGAGGGCAGAGAGTCAGATTCACCGGTGAAATATGAATATGCCTCTTTTGCCATACAGCACCTGCATGATATCAGCCGCCTTTGTGTGTGGCGCGCACAGACACACGTGGGATAAGACTGGGATGATTTACATACGTGACCCCCTCCTTCCCCCAAGTATGCCAGCTCAGTCCCCAGCCTTTGTATTCCCCTGAAGGCTTTACACAACCTGCATCACTTTGCCTGCAGCTATTGTACCCTTTCTCCCCCTCTGGTTAAAACGAAGCAGACTTTTAGAAACCACAATGAAAACCCCCTGAGAAAACAAGTTGCCACTCAAAGTGATTTTCCCTCTCACCCTTGATACAGCTCTGTGTTTCACATCCAAAAATAGTTGCGCTGCCGCTGTGATCAGAATAGGGAGCTGTTGAATGTACTATTCGTGGGGCGGTATTTTTACTGACTTGTCTTTGTATGTTCGCCTATGCATGTGCGCATCAGTCGAGCCGGAGGAGCTGACACTGTCGGGTTCATTAGCGGCCATCGAGGGGCAGGAGTTGAAACTGAGCTGCTACGCCTCCTCCAGCAATCCCCCCGTCGACATCCGCTGGTGGCTGGGCTACAAGGAGCTCAACGGCACTGGTGTCACAATGGAAGAGGTGGGACTAAGTGGTGCACAACTTGCACAAAGCGGGAATTTATCTATCGAAGCAGGCCGCCAAAACAGTACAATGTCTTAGGCCATGCTGGTCAGTTGAAACAGAATACTGAAAAATGTCATGTTTTTGTTTCTTTTCTGTGAACACCAAGCAAAAGGTAGGAAAGTTAAAGCACAACAACATTTCCCTTCAGTCAAGCTAGCCTCAAGGGTAACAACAACAAAAAAAAACATTAAAATGCCCCCCTGTTGAATTAAGAGAATCTTCAATGTGAGATTTGACCTCATGTGAACCTTTTATAGTTGGAAGAAAGTAGCATGACCATGAGTAGTCTCTGAATAGGCCCCGCTGCAGCTCGGCAAATGAATCAGTCGATTCCAAAAAGAATATTCTACCGCTCTTCTCCTCTTTTGTGTATGTTAATAAGATCAAAGTGAATAAAAGCTGACACAGAAGATGAGTATTATTAAACAAACTCTTTATTCATCTGGCAGCAGCATTTTAATTTTGATCTTACACAAGGTACTCGGTGTGCTGTATGTGAGCTTTAATGCATGTGAAACAGCGTGGGGTTAATGAAGACTGACGCTCCCGTCCAGTGTCTTTGTTAGTCTTTCTGACTGTGGCTTTTTACAGTAATCACCAAAATAATAGCTTTAATAACCAGATGTGCTGCATAGGCATGACCACTATCAGGCAGGTGCAAAATGACACTTTGCTCAATTTATAACAGTGTGCAAAGCGGGAGAGTCAGATGAATATGCTTATTTATCACAGGCCATGCACAACATCCGTTATTACAGCAGCTAATTTGCCATCTGTATTCGCCAAGACAAACCGGTGAGGCTTGTTTTTCTCCCTCGTTTATTTTTTTCCCCCTCTCTGTCTCTCTCCTACAGCTGATGATGGCAGACCGAGGCTGTCTGTCCCCTGACTGAACTGTCATGTGTGCTTTGCGTCTGCAGGGAGCCAATGGTGGGATGACAACCATGTCCAACATGACCCACCGGGTCTCCCGGGAGGAGGATGGGTTGAAGCTCACCTGTGAGGCTTTTAATAAGGGGACCCACTTCTCCAAAACCCAAATCTCTCAACTCAGTGTGTACTGTAAGTAAGTTTAGTTTCTTGAAACTTAAAAAAAAAAAATTACCATATGTAACCATCCTGAGAAATCTACATGGAGAGTGAAATTGTTATTAGGTGGCATTTTTATGTATCTATGTACACATCTTTCATGGTGCAGGAAGGCAACTTTAATTACTACTCAGAATGTCAAGAACAAAAATACAGTTTGAGAAACTATTTAACAAAAGCATAAATGCAGTATGTAACGATTTATTGAATTCAACTTAACGTAGGGTAATAAGTACAGAACGGACAACATGAAACAACCAAGTATACACTGTACTGGAAATTATAATGGGCAGATTGAAGGGGGTCATGGATCAGAAATCACAAGTCATTAGAATCTGTCCCCCATTTGCATTGCATAGTCCCACACATCTGCAGCAGGAGTCCAGGAGGTTGTCCCGCTCTTTCTAAAGGGCTCAATGGAGTTGAGGGACATTTTAGGGGACAGGATCAGTTCGGACATCGAGAACGTGGTCCCTGCAGGCTGTAGTAAGACTGGAACATTTTTAGCTGCTATAGAAGGGCCATGCATATTCTTGTGACAGAAGGACGTGCTTTGTCTTGTTGAAACTTTAAGTAATGAACGGGATAACTATGGGTGTGAGGGTTTCATCTGGATATTGTTGGGCATTGAAGTTGCCATCTATTAATGCAGACATCTTCTTTGCCCTTCCTATGCCATCACTCATCTGCCTCATGAGACACTCTCTGAATAATGTTGACATTCGCCTAGGGACGGCAAACTCAATTTTTGACATCAACAAAATTCATCAGTGAATAAAACGATCCTCCATCTTCCTAGTGTCCAGTGAACATGAGTGGCTGCCCACTGGAGATGATTACGATGCTGTTCTGCTGTTAGATCAAGGCCTTGGTGTGGGTGACGAGATTGCAAACCTGCCTCCTTAGGCGATTCCTCAAAATTTAAGCAGACATTCTCTGGTTGTGCACACCAACAACTTCATCTACAGTCTGTAGTCAATCCAAAAATGATTTTACAGATGGACAAGCCGCATGCAAAGACTCTGGGTTCAGGCGATGACACGTGGTTTGTGGTCATGTTGCAGATTGTCTGTCGTACCATGCTGTCTGAAATGATTTCTTATTCGCCAAATGGTGGAGTTGTGGACATCCCAGTGTCTGGCTACTGCCCTAACTGACATGCCAGCATCCAGCATGCCAACAGCCTGTTCTTGTGTTTCTCTTGTCATCTGTGGCATTGTGTCATTTGAATAAAGTTCGATTTTAAGGTGGCCTTTAATAGTCACTGGTCAAAGGGGTGTCTATGTACTGGTCACACTATAATTGTCTTTGAATAGGCTGTGGATAAACTCAGTGGCTGAGGATTTATCACCAGTTGAACAGCTCAAAAACTTTCAAATTTTTTCAATTAAAATTTCTAAACATGGCAATAAAAATCTGATTCTTAACTTTTTCTCTAAGTTGGACAAAAAGACCATTTGCATGCTGCATGTATAATTTTGTTCAGCGTATTATCCAGGTCTGCTTAGTCATATTTGTGTTAGAGGAAAAGTTTTCTGAACAGATGTTCATATTGAATTTCGTAGAACTTACATTAACTTCAGCTTTGTTCAGAGGCCAGCGAAGGTCTCTAATGAGAATATATAAACAGGTCTGTCAAACCTGTATAGGAAAGCAAAATGAGCCAGATTTGTTAAAATATACTTTCAATTTGCAAATCTTTCTCAACAGATCCCCCTCAAAAAGTATGGCTTGATGCTCCGCCTCAAGATGTACCCCTTCGTTCAGGGACCACGGTCCGTCTGGTCTGTTTCTCCACTGGTGGGAATCCAACTGGGACTCTGACGTGGTTCAAGGTGAGTGTACTGTTTATGCATGCCTGTCTGTATGTGTGCATTGCGTTGTATGTACAGTGTACACACAGTGCTCTGTAACCTACCTTCCTGTTTTAGAATGGAAGGGCAGTGCCTGATGCGCATAAGCAGACGTCCTTTGATATGGGTGTAGCTCGAGAACTGGTCTTGGTCCTGACAGCAAGCGACAACATGGCTACCTACCGCTGCAACGCCACAAATAAAGCAAAAAAGACCATCTCTGCACACACTAAGCTCACGGTTCACTGTGAGTAAGACTGGAGCCCTAATAAACACCACTTGACCTTTCTTCCATTCTAACTCGGCTGCGAGAAAAGCGCAATATGAGATAAATGGATTTGATATAAACCCAGTGACACAGATTTTTAGCTGCAACACTTTACACTCTTGATACAATCAGTGAGTCAAGATTGAATTTTCTTGTTTACTCCGTGGTTCTCTAGTTACAGCAGTGAGCATGAAGATCACAACCAAACAGGAGGTGCTTCGTCGGGGTGAAGTGCTGACCCTTGACTGTCTGTCTGGAAGCAGCAACCCTAAGGCCAGCATCTCCTGGAGCATGGGTCCATTCAGGTTTGGATACAGAACACAATGTAGAATATTTTCTGCAAAATTTACTGTCAAAATGAGTCTGAATGATGGATGTGTATCCTGTTAAATGTGGAAATATGCCTGATTGTTTGGTGAACTTGAAACCCTTTGTTAATTTTATTTACTGGATGAGCTTTGTGTTGTAGGTTCCAGGGAGTCGAACAGGCACCCAGGAGGGCTCAGTTTGGTGGCGTTTCTGTGCTCAGTTCTCTATCCCTGAATCTGAGTTCACAGCATCACAACCAGAAGGTCATTTGCCAGGCCTACAGCCCCGTGTTGGCAGAGGGGGCCAACACATTCTTCCAGCTCAATGTGCTTTGTAAGTCCAGACTCATTGGTGCATTTCCTTCTTTTCCAGGGTGTTTGTTTGTTTCTTTCTCTTTGGTGAGTGACCAAGAGATGTGGTTTGCATAATTCTCAAATGATGCATGCTGATCAGTAATGGCGGGCATGAAAACTGCTTTGCTGGTGTACTTTTGCAGTATGTGTTTTTTTTGTTTTGTTTACTGGAAACCTTTGTTGTTGCGATTTGTGGGTCTGTTGAGCTCTGCGGCTGTGTGTCCTAATTGTGCATTTGCTTTGCTGCATGGCCATGTTTGTCTTTGATGCCATTTCACAGGCAGCAGCCAGCCACTGCTTCAAAGCTTGGTACTGTGTATGAGCATGAAGGAATGTCACTGTGTGTTTGTGCGGAGCTGCAGTTGGACAACAGTACTGTCACTCGTCGTTTTAATGCCTGTCCCTCTCCCTCCCGCGCTGCCTTACTCCCCCGTCGCCTAAGTGTGTGAAGTTGGTTAGATGTGGAATTATTGGTGGGATGTCAGCTTTCTACTGGTTTAACTCTCATTAGTGTGTCTTATTGCTTTCATGCTCAACATGTTTCGTGTGTCTTTGCACACGCTCTTGCTGGTTCTGTGGGCCTGAAGTTTGTATCCTTGTCTCTGCTCATGTATTTTTTTGGATTAAATCCAACTTACTGTAGCTGTAATTCTGTGATTCCTCTGCGTCAGACCCGCCAGAGTTCAGCCCGGACCAGCCAGCAGAGGTCCAGGTGGTGGAGGACGACATGGCAACCATCCCACTGCTGGTCTCAGCTAACCCAGAAGAGGTCTCCTGCATTTGGCTGCACCGCAGAGAGAAGCTGGTCAAAGGTGATCCAGGGCTGTGTGATGGCTCTATAAACCAGGTCCTAGTTGAGCTGAGCCAGCAAGTAAGCACTCAGCTCTGCCATTCAGGGTCTGAATAAAACATGGCAGGTTAGCCAGCATGGGACCCTGCCAAATGTGATTCTCATTACGGCTCTAATGTATGCAGTCTAAATGAGGATTGCTGTCTCCCTGAATACAACACAACGGTTCTAAACCTGGCTTCTCCTCCAGGCCGGTGTCATCAGGGCCCTGCTGCACCCACTCGCTTTTTTTTTGTTAACTCTGTTAGCTCCATTATACGCAGCAGACACTATGATTTGACTGTATCTTGAATGCAGGAAACCCACCTCTTACATTTTGAGTGCTGTGGTACAGAAGGTGTCTCTCATGGAGCCTATTGTTAGGTTGATGTGGGAATCCAGCCAGGCCAATCAATAATGCAGGATTAGATGTCACTTAGAGACCAGTGGCCAGAGGACATGCAGTTGATGAGCATGTAATGAATACTTAATTGACCATTGGTTTGCATGTGTGTGTGTGTTTTTGTAAAGAGGGGGATTTGCACTACCACTGGCCAGACGACTACTCGCTGGAGATCAAGAATGTGACGAGGAAAGATGCCGGAGTTTACACTGTCAAGTGTGCAAATGAAGAAGGTGTCAACCAGACCTCAATCAAACTGGACGTTCAGTGTAAGACCCTGAACTTGGAGAATAGCTGAGCAGACACGGGCATCTTTTCACCCACGCCAACTTTTATTACTATACTTCTGTAGAGAGAACTAGCTAATAGTTCAGAGGGATTAATGGAGGAAATGGACAAAAGAGAAAAAAAGTTAAAATTAAATACAAAATGGGAGAGAACCTAAACACAGTGCTTTTATTATAATTGTTGCCTGCAGTCTATTCATTATTTATCTATCTTTTCAGCGGTTTAACAGTTGTACCTGTGGGTCCTGTAGGTCAACTACATCATTTATCTCCATTGAATAGCATTCTACCTTTAAATAAGGAGAATGGGAAGAATTTCTCCTGCTAATAATTGTCAATTTTGTGCACTGAATTAGAATCTCCAGCCTGCTAACGCCGTGTTCCTGAACTGTTCTAAGAATCAGTGCCATCAGTGCATCCGGGCTGACAAACTCGGACAACACTGACTTTCAGCTCCTCCCCACCAAACGTGCCTCCTTCATTAGGCCTCCATCCAAGGCTGTCCACCTCCACTGCAGCCCCGGGCCCTGCCTCGAGCTCCAGGCCCTTCTGCCCCGATACTGATGATTTAATAATGGGAGTGTTGAAAATGTAGGTCTCCCCGATTCACCAAAAGCCCATGGTACATGCCTAATGGATTCTGCCATCCTGATCGGACTGGGCTTGACAGTTGTAGATATTCATTATGTATGGAGGATTGTAGTAGCTTTTATGTGTGGCGATGTAGCCCACTTAACAATGTCGGTCTTGGTTAGGAGATCAACATGGGTGGATTCCACTCACCCAGAGGTCTGTGTCTTGCTAGTGTTTCCCACCACTGTTCTTCAAGAGGAACACAGGTTTCGACAAGTAGGCACTAATGGCCTTACTGTTGCAAGTACATGGCACCCGTGGGAAGTATAAAAAGTTTGCGAGGTAGAGGCGGACAAAGAAAAGAAGAGGAGCCACTTTGTAAGGGAGGAGAGAAAAAAAATTAATGGACAGACGGATAAAGAAAGGATTTAAAGGAGAGGCAATTAGTCAGTCTGCAATGTTCGGAGTGGAGATGTGCTCTCCTTGGAGGGCTTCATGGGTCACGTGACAAATTTTCAGTTTGGTTGCAGAAGTTCCAACATATAGACAAGTTAATGGTATTGTATCCAAAGCACAGAGGCCGATTACAATGGGGTTATGAACATTTTCAAAGGCAAACAAGTGTAAGAGTAATTACAGCAATGCGGCATGCTTATTTAATGGGCTGCAAAACAATTTGTCTCAGCCTGACATTGTCCCTTTTTCTTACTCTCAGATGCTCCCAGTGTCAAAGCAGAGAAAGACCCTGTGCTTGTGAACCTGGGGGAAACTGCAGACCTGATATGTGTGGCGGATGCCAACCCCATTATATCTGGCATGTTCTCCTGGAAATGGCTGGTGAGAGCTACGCAGGCACAGCAACAGCCATCCCCCTAAATTATATTTCCTTTATCTGGCTTCTTTTCTATTATTTTATCCGTTCTTACCGTTTATCACTGGCCTTTTGTAAATGCACAGATGCACCATATTTCACTGGCTCTAACTATCCTTCCACCCCACCTCTTCCTGCTCCGCACTCTGCCCAAATCCAGAAAAATAGCTTTCATTACTGCTGCGTGACTAAAGGGCACATTCGTCAATGTGGCGTGGTCTCTGTATCTACTGATGCTTTCTCCGGTCTAACCCACCCCCTGGCAGTAGAGTGTGTCCCGCTTTCAACCTGCACTGCCCCTCCTTTTCCTCTTTCCCTGTGGCTCTCCAGCCTTTGGCATTATCCTTCTCTGTCCTTAGAGCTTGTTCCATCGAACGCCCTTCCCATCCAGTCCTCAAGCCCTGATGGTTTCCGGCTCAACTCCCTCCCTACCCCTCCTCCATCTACCTGTCTCGCTCTCAGGCTGCAAGACAGGTAGACAGCTATCACCCCGGAGGAGGGGAGTGTGTGTTGAGGGATAGCGGCTGTCTTCTGCTTGTTCCCCCTCACTCTGTCTTCTGCAGGGAGAAGGGGAGGTGGAGCTGGAAGAGGAGACCCAGGAAGATGAATCAGGCCTTCTGACCATCCGTGATGTGACTCGGGCTCACGCTGGTCTTTACCGGTGCACGGCGAATAATGGCATTGCACTCCCTGCCAGTGTGGAAGTGCGGCTGGTGGTGCAGTGTGAGTTCGCTGTATTTATTTTCAGTGTCACAGCGGAACAGAACATTCGCAGAGATTTGTTGAGGACATGCACATGTTTGTGTACCTGTCAATATGTGCACATTCACTCTTGTGCTGTGTTGTGGTTCTGCGCGATTAATCTCGGGGCCTATCTTGTCTTGTGTAGTTAAACCACAGCTTCAGAAAGGACCGCAATGGAGGAAGGTTGCAAGCAGAGGGGATGGCAATACTACAGCCGAGGTCGTGTGTCAGGCAGAGGGCATTCCTCGTGTCGACTTCTCTTGGGAAAAAAATGGCGTACGCTTAGATTTTGAAAACCCCAGGTCAGGAAGAACTAGTTTTCCATTATGTTGGTTACATATTGATGAATCCTTACAGCTCAACCCAAACATTTTGCTATTTCTTGCAAATTCCACCGGGCTCCTAAATCCAGATTTAGTGCATTTTGTACTCTGCTTTTCACTATGCAAATACCTGTTTAATGCTTCTTTGATGTGTGAAATTGGATGACATAGTGCAATCTGCAGGACATCACAATCCCTGCTGTCTGTCTGCTCAGGATTTGTCTTTCTCCCTATATGTGTGTGGGCGTGCATATGTTTGTGCTGCAGGTATGAGGAGCGGACGGTTAGGGAGGGCTCCTTCCACACCAGCACAGTTCGAGTGGTAAATGTGAGCGCAGCCCTGGACTATGCTGTCTTCAGCTGCACTGCTCGCAACTCACTCGGGGAAGACAAGCTCGACATCCAGCTCGTCAGCACAAGTACTGTATCTGTGTACATTTCTGGGGTTTTTTTGTGGGTGTACGTGTCTCTAGGTGACTGCGGTTCTCTCTCCACAGCAGCCTTTGTCAATGTGCTGCAAAAACCACAAATTGCTATAATGTCCACTTTTCACGAGCCAAGAAAAACAGCCCTGGTTCAGCTTTGTGCCAGCATGTTTTTAAGATAATCCAGCAGGTTTTTTTTAATCCTCTGAACCCCTAAAACTCAGCGGCGAGTTTGAAAGGCATGTTATCTTTAAAGAAATTACACCATTTATCACAGCCAGACACTATACAAACAGAAAGAATGATTGGATTTTTAACTTTCAGACGGTCCGTGAAACTATTATGTGTCTCATTTGAGAAAATAAACCAACCAAAAATAAACTGTTTGCATCAGATGCTGTGAAAAACAAAACTTTCTGTGTTACTTGGCACAACCGAGAAGTCATGAAGGACATGAAATTCAGGGAGTGTTCAGCGGTGCTTATAGAGAGCAGAGAGGAGACAAGTGTGGGAACAAATTAAAGAGATGAGGGGGAAAATTAAACATACTTGATCAATGAAATAAATGCAGCTCGGCTCGAAAATGGTATACAGAGGAACAAGTTTGAAGATACATTCAGCATGGTAAACAGAGCCGGCCCTACCCAATGTGGCGCCCTAGGTGAGATTTTATATGGCACCCCCCTCCATCGGTGATTTACATACGCTTACAAAAGAAATCAAATAGCATTGTTTTGTAGTAATATTAACTGGGCATTGCTTTACATTTAAATCAATATGAACTTTTCCAATTTTAAAAGTTAATAGTAATAACTAGTTTTAATATAATCATATTGAAGGTGAATATTTTCCCGATTTTATGGCGCCCCCTGGAGGCCACGGCGCCCTTAGCATTTGCCTATAATGCCTAATGGGCCAGTCAGCTTGCTGCATACAAGGAATGAGGCAATTACACACAACAACTGTAGGAAACGGGTGTATAATAAAACATAATCCTAGCAGCTTGGTAAGGCTCTTCTATGGCACTAAGATGTTTTATTTCGGTGAGCTAAATGGGGACTTCTGTCAAAACAAACTTAACTGTCAGCTAAAAGGTTATTGTATATTTACATGTAATCCATAGTTAATTACTTACAGGTTTGCTACGTCATCTAAAAATTCCAAGAAGCCATGATTGACTCAGCTATAACCAACAGTCACGTGACCAAACTTCTGAGACTTTTCAGCTGAATTGCAGAGAACAGAGAGGAGACAAGCAAGGAAACAAATTAAAGTGGTTGAGAGGAAAATAAAACATACTTGATCAATAAAATAAATGCAGCACGGCTCAAAAACAGCATACAGAGGAGCAAGTTGTTGGAAGATAAATTCAGCATGGTGAAACTGATGTGCAGAGTAGATTGAAAAACAGCAAGCTTGTAGATGTTGTAAAATGTACATAGTAAAATATCTATAGTATCTAGAGCCACTATTTTTTTCCAGGGTTGTTAACATCTGTGGGCCCTTGACACAAAATGTGAATATTGATTTCTGGCTTTTTGTCAATGTTTGTATAATCAACAACCAAAGCAATTCAGTTTTTTTTTTCCCCTCAGATTCTTGGCATCATACCTGTCATACTCCATTGAAGAGTTCTCTCTACAGTCGTGGCCAAAAGTTTTGAGAATGACACAAAATTAGTTTTCACAAAGTTCACTGCTTCAGTGTTTTTAGATCTTTTTGTAAAATGTTACTATGGTATACTGAAGTATAATTACAAGCATTTCATAATTGTCAAAAGCTTTTATTGACAATAAATTGAGTTTATGCAAAGAGTCAATATTTGCTGTGTTTGCCCTTCTTTTTAAGACCTTTGTAATTCACCCTGGCATGCTGTCAATCAACTTCTGGGCCACATCCTGACCGAGGAATATGAATAATCAGT
>OMNN01007254.1:2675-19692 GCA_900302755.1 Chromis chromis
GGGGGGGGGGGAGGCCATGGCGCAGTGAGCTAAGGCGTTCACCGTACACTCACCGTGTCACACTTTTCAGCCTGGCTCACACCCTGCTGTAATGTTACATGTCACCTGGATGTTTCTCGAACCTTTCTGCGTTACCTTCATGCTCTATCACACGCGATGGATCGAGTAGTGAGCATGTGCCGGTGAAAATCTCTGGGGTTTGGATGATGAGGATGTAGCGGCATGAATCCTGTTTTAAGGGTCATGTGACAGAGCTAAAGCAGGCTGAGCTAAAGTTGTGCAGATGGATCCTTTCACAATTGAGGCTTGATTGTGTCAGTATTGACCATCGACACAAGAGTTACACTAATTATTTGCCTGAGTTTAACCATTAAATATCAGTCACCATATATTGTCAACCTTGAATGTACTGCTACCTGTTTGGTCACATAGGAAGTCCCTAATGTGGCTTCATGCTAATGTAGCACTTTAATTAAAATCCACACAAATAAGACACATGAATGTCTTTTTTTGTTCTTTTTGTGTCACATTATCTCAAAAGACTGCCCACCTCAGAGGAATAACATTTTCTGGCAGTTACTGATCACTTACGCAGGTAGCTTTTAAAACCAGTTTCAGGTGGAATGCTAATAGGAAACCAATGTTTGCTGGCAGCCTTACACACTCCAAGGTGAACTAATAGGTGTTGCTGCTCTGTGCTAGAGAAATAGCTTAACAGCTGGTTAGCAGCAGTAGCTTACGAGAGATAATGCTAATGCTGCGGTGATAGCATTAACCTCTTCATACACCAGTGGACACTGTTAAGTAAAGAAGCATCTGTGAGTGTGAGAGCTCTTTGTTTCTGCAGCAGGCCTGCATGTCTGTGTGCCTTTATGACTTGAGAGCAGCACAGAGTAATGTTGAGAGCGTAACCATGACAGCTCTGTACATTATGTGCTTGACCTCAGTGAACCCTCGGCGATGTTAAAGCTCACTCACTCATGCTAACACAATGTAAAGGTGACAGCGGGAAAATACTAGTAGGGCAGCTGGAGACGTCCACTGGGAACAACCGAGGTGCTTTTTGCTGCCAGACGACTTCATGGCCGCCGGCCATGATTCACAAGTGCTTGTGAATATGCAACTGTTGATTTGATTCTGGTATCTAGCTGCAACCAGAGTGGCAGCACACCTTGTCATCGATAGTAACAAGGATCCCACTCGCTGACTTTGAATAACAGTGTGGTTGGTCATAGTAGCACATGATGGCTCTTTTCGTCTGAGCCTTGTAGGTTCTTTCTTACCTAACTGGTGGTTTGGGGGTTCGTTCACCATGTCGTCCTCCCTTTCCACCTTGCAGTTTGCTATCAGGAGTGTCATCGTTCTCCTGAGATCCATTTGCCGCACGTATTTTAACAGCAGCAGCTCTATGACAGCGTGATTCATCGATATTTTCCTTCATACGCACTTCACCATATCTAATATCTGGTTTTAATGGGGCGTAGCAAGGATATTGATGTTACCTTGTCTCCTTAGCTGCTTCCCTTCATTTAAGTGGATGCTAAACTCCCTGCACTTGTGCATCCAAAAATTTTAGCAAGAGGAAATGTGTTACATTAGTCATGTTTGCGGCTGTGGATCAGCCAGCTGCAGGGTCCTTCAGCTGTTACACCTCACATACTACATACATCATACATCTAAGAAGATATATGTGGGACCATGGCAAAGTCTTAAATCAGTGTCACCCTGAAGTTTCATTTATTTTGATCAATAAATGTCTCTTTCAGCATCGCTTGTATGACAGTTCGCTTTTACTTCTGGCCTTCAGCGACATTTATTATACTGATAACAGCTGGATGTAATGCGCTGGAGTGTTCAAGCTTCATTCTGTCTCGGTGTATCACCTCTGATCAGGAGATGCTTCCATCCTGTTGTTAATGAGCCGATATGGATTTTAACTTGAACCCCCTCTGCGCTGCTAATCTGCTGCTTTAGCAATTCTCTTATGTAATGCCTCTGTGAGCCCCGTCCCTATCTTTTTCTTCCATCTCTCTGCCTCAAAATCGTTTTTTATTTGTTCAGCTCAGTGAACAAACAGTAACCTGGAGCGAGTTAGTGTCTAGCCGGTAAGCTCCAAAGGGGCTGCAGGCTTGCTCTCCATTGTTCGGCTGCTCCGAATGCTGTCTGTACACTGTGTCCCCATGGCTGAGGCAGACATGGAGGACAGACACTCAGACAGACAGACTGGTGGGCATGTACCCGCTGCAATAAGCTGCTTCATCGCCCCGATGCTGCTCGAATTTTTTGACAAAAAGGAAATGGGCCGATCAACATCATCTCGACCGCTTTGCATCTGGGAAGCCTGCGAGCTCAATTCAGATCTAACATGGATAAAATGCTTTTCCATGCGTGGTTTTCCACAGCAGCTTCAGGTGTCTAAGTCAGGAATGACACCTGCCTTACAAAGCTCCTGTACAATGCAGAGATTTAGCCTACACTAGGTTTCAGTTTCAGTTTTCAGACTCACATCAGATGCAGCTTTAGCGCCTCTAGATATCGGCTTTTCCCACATCGGTTGATTCTGAATGCAAGCAGGCAGCTGTTGATTGATGTAATCGCTTTTAAGGTGGACCTTTGTTAAGGTGGACTGTGAAAGGTGCAGTGGACACACCTTGTTTGAGTAGTTCAGTGGGTGACAGTTCAGTTCAGGTATAAGTGTAGAGAGTATGTAGGGTGGGTTGCTGCAGGGTTACGCCCAAACTGCCTCGAGGAAACCTTCTGGGGAATCGGGTTCGCTTACATCCAAATAAAACTAAAAATATTGATCGGACAGATCGACTGGCACATTGTGAAAAAGCCTCGACCGAGGCGACAGACTGCTGGCGTTGAGCCTCCCTCTCAGTCTCTTTGTGGCAGCAGGGACGGTTTCCCTCGGTGTTGAGTTCACAGTCACCATTCTGCAGTTTTTTTCTGCCACTCCCTTCAACACACAGCCTGCTCTCAGCTGCAGGAGGGAGAAGCTCACTCATCAATAACTGGAGCTGGTCAGCGCACATGTGTGTGTGCTTCCTACAGCATCTGTAAACATGTCTGTAATGGTGTGTTTGTGTGTCTCTTTAGCAGTTCTTCTCACTGCAGAGGGGTTCACTGCGCCTTCCTTCTAGTCTGTTGGTGAAACAAGATGGCGTCGCAACTCCACGTGGGTCCTCCCACGCCGGCTAATGCCCACTACCTATGGCACTCACTAAAACAGCGGAGGTCATTTTTTGTAATTGTTGCACACCTGGGGCCTATTTACTCACCACATAGCTGAAATTGCTGAGGCTCTTCTCGGTACTGTAGCTTGGCCGACTTTAAGAGATTTAGGATTTGGGGCAGATCCAGTGCTTTCATTGTTTTTCTTGTTGGTTTTTTCACTCAGTCTGCGTATCAGCTGCCAAACTGTATGCTGTTTTGTCTACCATCTGGGCCGTTTGAAATGTGCTGGTGGGGCGGACGAGTGGTTTTTCAGCATCATTTGTCTGTGTATGAGCATGTGTGTGCATGAGACTAGTTTAAACGAGCTTGGGGATTGTGCGTAGCCACATCACACCAGCAGATTAACCAGACTACATACTAACCTCATTAATCTGAGAGACAGCAACACACACACACACACACACAGACACACACATTAAAAACTCTTCCTATTCTCTTTATCCAATAGAAACCCAGGTATTGATGACTGGAGGCCGAGGCAGAGCCCGTCTCAGTGTCATCGTGCTGCAGGTCACGTTGGACTTAAAGACAGGCTGGAAATCCCCTGATGAGTCAACATTTAACACTTTGCTGCCACGTCAACCAAAAAAGCAGCACACTTTTTTTTTCTCCTTTTTTTTTTCTTTTCATTTTTTTTTTTGAAGGAAAAAGAGCTTAAGCATGTTGGCAGTGGTTAACGTTTTGGATAATTTTCTGCCTCAGCAGCCTTGATACCAGGAAGCTGTGCAGATGTGTGTCTGCACAGGGCGATTAGATTTTTTGGTTTTCAAGTTGGTTTCTTTTTGTTTTTCAACTGAGATGGCAAGTTTCTGAAGGATGATATCAGTAATCTGTTTGATGATGATGGGAGAGTCACGCAGCGGCTGGATCGGGATGAGATAAAGAAAACCAATCTCACAGAATTGAAGTCTTTGACTTTATCTGAGATCTTTAAGAAGATGTTAAATCATTTGCATACCTGCTATTTCTGTTGTGGAGGCTCCTGTTACAGCAGAAGATTGTTTGTGACAGTATGGAAATGACATTCTTAAAATTGTAAAACTGACTTTTTTGTTTTATTTTCACTTATTACATTCTTCACTTTGTATTCTAGGAAGTAATAACAAGCATTTTTCACAGTTTTTTAACAGTGTATAAAACGATTAATCGATCATTATTAGTTGCACTTTTTGATTCCACACAGGTAAACTTAAGTGTCAGAGTGATTGAAGACAGTAAAGGCACAGATGACCAATAGAGAGAGATAATCTTTAAAGAGGTAATGGTTTGTTGAGTAACTGAGTGGTCAACTGAGTGGCAACCGTTTGACAGGCCATTCATTTTGTTTTCTGATGTTAAATCATGTGTCTATGGGTTGATATTTGGACCAACAAAGCAACACATTGGAAGACATCATTTGGAACGTGATATTAAAATAAAACAGGCATTTTCTGGCTTTTATTTAACCATTCCTTTCATTTTAATTCTTTTAACTATTTTTGGCTGGAATCACTTTATTCGTATTACAGGTACAAATGTATGTATCCTTATCTTGCTGTTCTGTCAGTAGCTGCATGTCCTCTGGTCAGATATCTCCCTGTACATTTGTGTACCAGTACATTGAGACCCAGGGAAGCTGGAGGCAAAGGCCTTCTGTGTCCAACAGTGGCCAATGAAGCTCATTCTGATTTTTGATTAGTTTACATTTAGGATGTAATGCAGTTTTTTTTTCATGCTTTATATTATGTACAGTAGATAGACACTCATATTGAGTATACTATATTTAAGTGACACTTCAGTTTTCCTTTGTGGGATCATAATTTTTTTTTATTGATTTTATATGATTGTAAATACTAAATATTACGACTAGGGTTGGGGTCAAGGTTATTGTTGCATTGTGAGTTTACCAAGTTACTGTCCTCATGATCTGATGCTCATAGCACCTGACATGAGGCTGTGTCAAATCAAATGGAAGCCACTGATTTCCTGCCTGTGTTTCAGCATGACATTATAAAATACATGACCTGTTGTGACCTGCCCAACAAGCACATATCAATAAATTCGCTCTCAGCTTTGAAATCACAGCTCAAAGCACACTCTCCCCACCGGTTAATGTGTTTCATTGATACATGTGTCCTCAGCCTTCTGAATGTTCGCTTTGTGTGTTGTCATCCACTTGTGACACAATGTTCAGCTCAGTGACACTGAATATGACATATAGCAGTAGCACAAGTGTCACTTGCATATTGCATTACTATTCTGATGTAAACTTCAGATTTATGCCATTTTTGCTTTTTGTTCCTATGCATATTCATTTATTATGTCATGTTAACATATAACATTATGTACAGCTTTATGAGATTAGATCATGACTACACATGAAGTGGATTTCAAACCTACCTTAAAATAAAACAAACCTTCGCACCACATTTGTAGAGTACAGATCATGTAGAGTCTTTTTCTTTCTTTCCAATAAATATAGCAGAGATGTGAGAGCAGTACAGTGCTCTCTTTAGAGGCCTCGTATTGAGATAGAGATGTCTTACAGTGAGGTCTAAATAAAGTCTTACTGCTGTCATTTCACATGACTGTCAATTCTTTAAACTGTCACGCTTATTAATAGAAGCTCTGACTGAGTTGTGGGATTTTGCCATCCAACATGCCTTTTATTTCATCTCTGGAGGTATTTTTATACCTTTTTAAAGCTTGAAGACTAATTCTTTGGAATCTTTTGTTTTTGCAGAGCTGCCAAGACGTATCACTGCATCTCCTCTGCTTACCACAAAGAAATTAGGCAGTAAATGGACTTAAAGATATTAATAAGAACAGCTGACAAGTTGTCAACTTTTGGTATACTTGTAGTAATTTGTATACTTGGAATTGGGTGTATGCAGCTGTGCATGGGTATTTATTCAGTTGTTTACTGTACTACATTAACACATTATTAATGAACGTGTTGTGGTAATTAGACTGATTTTATTGGTAAATATTTAATTTGTAATGCAAATATTTGTTGGATCTGAAATATGCAGAAGTCCATAAATGCTTTTATGCTTCAAGCACAACAATCAGCTTCTCCTGCTTAACATGTGTTCATGCTCATTTGGACAAGAGAAAAAGAAGTAACTTCAGTAGCTGCATTGTGCAGCTTTGCTAATGCTCTGTACTATGCATGTTGTTCATTGTGAAACAGCTGCTGAACAGCTTTGTCTTTGTCTTTCTTGCAGCCTGTTAGACCAGGTCAGGACACGTCGGGGATCGGTCCATGAACATGAGACGGATATGACAACCACACTGAAGCAAGACTCAGCTGCCCATACACACTCATGCACACATTTTTATGGTGTGCAGATAAGCTTGACCAGGACATACTGATGTGCATACACACTCACATATGGATTATGTAACAGCAAGTGTTGTTTTTAAAAATATATATTTTAAATGTCTTTGTAATACAAAAATATGTAATAAAATATTCATCAAATGACTTTGTTTTGTATTATTTCAAGATTTGCAAGATTTCATTTTATTATTTATAGCATATGAAGAATGCTGACAACCGATCTATTGTGTATTACCTGTAGTGTTCATATTTACCTTTTCTGTTAACACTCATTTACTAGGTTGTATGATTTCATGCTGCCACTTAGGCTTAAATAAGTGACTGTATGCTAATACGTTAGCTAACACTAAGCTTTCTGCAAACACTTTATGCTACACTATTTTGTGTAAATGTACACTTTAGTATACTGTGCTGTGCTTAATAATTTCACTGGCACTTCAGCATCCATGCTAACATAACACAGAATGCTAAGGGATATTATTATAATATCAACAAATAAAACAATGCCATGTGATAGTATATTGCAGACTGACATTTTAGTATATACTATATTGTTTCATGTTATCATTTTAACGTAGATTATGTCTAATAGGCTTCCTCTTAACATTTTATATTTAATTGTAATGATACACTTCATCTTTGCACAAAGTATGTTAATTGATAGTAGGCATTATACTAACCATAATATACAATGCTATGTCATGGTGCACTACATGCTAATATTGTAGTGCATACTAATCTGGGAAATGCTGCTTCAAGCCACCATTTTAGCATTAGCTATTTTTTATAGGCTTCTTGCAAACACTTTCTTTTGCAGTATAATAATAGCCTACAATCCAAGCTAATACGTTAGCATACACTGTACCAGAAGGCTCCATGCTACTAGCAACATCACAAAGCATGCTAAGTGAAATTAATATGCCAACATAATAAACAATGCTACGTGATAGCACATAACATGCTAACATTTTAGTATATACTATTTTGCTAAACTACATCATTTTAACATACAATATGTTTAATAGGCTTCCAGTTAACACCACAATGGTACACTCCATGCTAACATCTCTGTGCACAGCATGTTAATTGGTAGTAGACATCATAATACATGCATTACCACTACATGGTAACATTTTAGTACTCACTATTATGGAGAAATAATACCTCCTGCTATCATTTAATTCTATACATTTGGTGGCCTACACTTCATGCTAACATATCAGAATCCTCCAATACTACATGCAGCATTTAGAGGAAAATTCCCTCCTCGGATGTTTTTACAACGTTGCAAATCATCAACCCATTAAATTCATTTCTGAAATTGTTTAGGGATGAGCTGTCAACTTTTTTGTGGTGTCAACCTTCATCCTCTACCTCAGTGATTCACCACATTTCCAGGAATTACTTTGCACCCCCTGGACTTCCCACAACAGGCTTGTGGTTTAATATCGAGCAGAGTGATAAGAACAGGAATAAAAAACATATAAAGCTGTAACTGCAAGAGGATGAACTGTAAGATAGACTCATACACCTTTTCTACATCCTATCGATATATATCCTGTAGCTGGACTGCATTATGTTTACTTACCTTGGAGAAATTTGCTCTTGCTATTTCTAAGATAGATTTTTCATCATGTTGTGGGGAATCTTAATTATAGAAGGACGTTTTCCTACACAAAAACCTGATGTTCACTGTGTGTTTTTGCTCATTCATAGGGTTTGTCGTATTAGTTTCCATCATCCATCATCAAGTGCATTTGACTGGATGTATATCATGTAAAAAGAAGCCTAATGCAGATAAATGCATCATGTTGTGCACTGTCTTTAGGTTAGATTTTCTACATTACTTTATGTTGTGTAGCTGTAGCAAACACTACGTATGCAGTTCCTTTTTCTGCATTTGGCTTATTTGATTTGGATAAAACAGAGGCTAAAGACAGCAGCATAAGATCCAGCCCATAAATTTGCAAAAGAAAAATAAAGTAAGATTGTGCCTTTGGTGGCAAATTCACACAAATAAATTATGAACTTTACCTCTTTTCTAAAACCTCAACATGTAATTTAAAGAGTACAAAAACAAAAGTAAGTATTGAATGTGCTTTGTGTTGTGTAAAATTAGTTTTATTTTTTGAATAAAGTAACCAGCCTGTGAGAAATTGTTCGTGGGGCTTTTCTTGCTATTTTTATTTATTTATTAAAGGACATGTAAGCATCTATTTTTGGTGCTGCAGGTCAAATAATCTTTTATTTACACAGACCACCAGAATCAACCAACAGTCATAAATAATTTAGATTTGCACTCATTGAGGATTGACATGAATGTAGCGCCTTTCTTTAAAGGAAATTACAACATCAAGGTAGGTCATCCTATTGCAACCATCAGCTTTCCTTAGTAAACTAAATAGATAGTTCATTCACAGACGCAACTCTCCTGCTGCTGCATAAATTATTATTATTACACACATTTCAATTTTGTATAACTTGAAACTAGTCTGCAATAAACTGACAGCATGCATGTAGTATACTCTGACAGCATCTCACTTTGTCTTAACACTTGGATTTCCCAAACCTCTCACCTCTACATGGTTCTTATTAGCAGTTATCGTGTGAATGGTCACTGTGGAGCCCTCAGATTATAGAACGCATACAGCACTGTGGAAATCAATTGTTGTCTGAGAAAATTGCATATTTTTAAATTGGTTGTACTGCTTTGGAAATGTATGTGCAATCCCATATTTGAGCCCAGCTATCAGTATTTTGTGGGGTTCAGCTGTGGCTGCTTTCACATCAAAAAGGAGAATGATCAAATATAATCAGCTAATCAAATGTATTTCTGATAGCTGGGATTCAAATGAATTTGACTTGAAAATTAGGATTATTTTAACGTGCAGCAAAAGCTGATCCAATCTGTATGTCAACCACAACTGCTGGAACAAAGAGGCAGAGGCAGAGAGACTATACCGACGGCGAAAAGCTGGATCTCTATCTCATTTGACGTGTTTTTTTCTCTCTGCTCACTCGTTTTGCTGTCTCTCGCTCTCCCTATCCCTCCATCTCTTGTGCGCTCTGCCTGTAAATCCATGCTGAGATTTGGCTCACACACACTGGAGCTCTCTGCAGCCGAAAGTAGGCCAAAAGCCATCTGAGGACAGGGCTCAGGGAGAGAAAGAGGGAGAGACAGAGCGAGGCAGGGAGGTAGAGACGGGCGAGTGAGGGAGAAATGACAGTAAGTAACTGACAGAGGACATGAAGGATGAGTTTTTTCATTCGTCTTTATGACTTTTTCATTTTGGACCTTTAAATCCCGTTTAGCATTTCGTTTTTTGGCTCTTTTTTTTTAACCATAAATAATCTTCCAGATTACATAATAGATGTGATGTCTTTTTGCTGTGAATTGGCTGCAATATATAACTTGTATTTGTAGATATTTAAATGGACATTTTGTGCCTTTAATTAGGGCACTTTAATACGCAGATGCTTTTAGGGATCGGATATAAAAACGAAAATTACCCTTGAAGCTGCTGGGCAAAATTAAAAAGATGTTCCTGATCAAAAATCTGAACAAAACTAAATATTAAGAAAATATTCTTGAATAAATCAGATCAGATAAACTGTCATGAAGGCCTGGAAGTCCAGGAAATAGAAAGGAAGAGAAGTCAGCATGGTTGGTATGTAGCTCTGTACCTTTAGCTGAGTGTTTGTAACTTCTTGTTCTGTTCAAATGCGTCAAAACAAAACCTAAAATTTTTGTGCCAACTTCTGCTATTATGAAAGTTAACGTGTATTTATTTGGAAGCATCCTGAAACTTCCTGCCTTGGGCCTGAACTAATAAATGAATTCTTGGATTTCTGAAAAGACATTGTTTCTTCAGGCTTCACAGACGAGCTTTATTTGTTCTTTTCTTATTATTCATTCTCAGATACATTTCCAAGCCCTCAAGGCGACATTCACAGACTTTTCTTTAGATACTTTAGCTGTAGGAATCATTATTAACCAGGGAGGAATCTGTCCTTGTGGCTTTGTTGTATGCCTCACTGCTCCATGTCTGCATTCTCAGGCCAGTGCACATTTCTTTACATATTTCACCCCCATTGTATATTTATCGATGTATACAAGTTCTTTGCTTATGGATAAATTATTATACTGTGCCTTTTCTCCTTCTTTCTTTTTTTAAAATCATATCTGCAGGAATGCATCGATATTTAAAATGCATTCTGAAATAAATGTGCATGTTTTTATTTCCATGTGCTTTTCAAAGGACATTGCTTCCTTAAAGCTTCACATACAAATAGCATGTATTTGTCCTTCACTTATTAATACGTAATATTTCCTTGTTCATACTTTACAAAAATTTGAAAGTGAGCAAAGTTTAGCATTTCAATACATTCTGCTCATTTTACTGTAGCTTATTTCATCTATTCAAATTCATTTGGGGACCTTCAATTAAGTTAGCTTAATACTTACTTGTTTAGAGATATATACAATTTGTTTTCCATCTTCTCATTTGTCTTCCTATATATAACTGGGATGGATTGCTAAACACGTAACAAACAGTTGATACTTTGATGGCTGAGTTTTGTAATGAATATCAGACACTGTTTGTACTGTGAATTTCTTTCTGTCTCCAGCTCAGTAAAGCATTCTCAACTGGAAGTTAAGTCTTTATTTTACTTCAAATGCAGAAAAATTAACTGCATATTTGAATTCCATGTTCCTACAGTCTGAGTTATGCTCTAAATCTTTGGCAAACTGTTTGATTGTTTAAAAAGTTATTATAGTCGTGTTTATTAGTTTAGAGATTTTGGTGAGGAAATGAAAAATTGGTAGTTTGAACTAAATATTACAAAATACATTATTCACTATAATGAATGAATGAATGAATGTTATTGTGATGCCCTACAGTGATTACATTTCTGAAAAGCAGATTTTGTCTTCTTTTAATAAAACAACAGTGTGATATTTGCTTTTATTATAGCACAGCTTCACACGTGACTTTGCATTGTTGCAGTATGATATTGCAAAGTCCTCGTCTATTGTACAGAACCCTAACCCACTAATCTGATTTTCTTTTATAAATCTATATAAACATAGATTTTTGATATGGTTTCCTTCATTTACCTGTTTAGCATTACCTAAATGTATTTGAGAGGGAACCTAACGTCTTCTCTTCAATATGAAAAATCTGAATGAAAGCTTAATTCAACTATTGATGATCATGTTTAGACATTTTAGAGCACTCTGCTGAGGAGAGGGAGCTGAGGGGGTCATAGAAATGTGTAAAGTTAGGCACTAAACCATTTGGTTAATTTTAGAAAAAGGTTACGGTTAAATGGGCTAAATAATGCATATTCAATACAAAAAACATAATTTCCTTCCAAAAAAGAAATGTACTGGGCCTGCACATGCCAGCAGTTACTTTTTATATGATATGAATGTTACTGTTTTTCTGGTACTGAATAATTATATCATTATTATAAATAGATAAATGAGGGTTTGGGAAAGGTGAAGAGAACTCCTGCATTATGCCTGTAATGGGTACAGTATGAGTGGTGGTGATGAAAGTTCTTAACATGTGATACTGTGTATTGATTAAGGAAACAGACAATGTCAAGAACAATTGTGTGAAATAATATATAAAACATTACGAACATTACAGTGGACAGTGGGAGATGCTTGGCATTTTGTTTTCTGGATTCTCAGCTTGTGAATGACCTCTAGTTCACGTAACCATCACTCTTGAGATGCTGAGCAGTATGAACCTTTATGCATTTAATTATGCATTTATTTATTTACCCAAAAGATGAGAGTAAATTCACAAATGTACCCACACATCTGGAGAAGAACTGCATATGAACCACAATTTTAAATACATGTTCTGACCTTTATTAAGATCTATTGTCTCTCCATTACATTAATAACCATGATGGATTAACATATATGAATGGATAAATTGAATGAGGGAGTGAATTTTAATAAAGTGACATACCATTTCTTGACCCATCCCTTAGACAAAAATACATTTTTTCCACATTCAATGAATATTGTACTTTTGTCTTTTAATGTGTTATGGTATTTTGTCTTTTAATGTGTTATGGTATTTTGTCTTTTAATGTGTTATGGTATTTTGTCTTTTAATGTGTTATGGTATTTTGTCTTTTAATGTGTTATGGTATTTTGTCTTTTAATGTGTTATGGTATTTTGCCTTCAAATTGAACAGATTTTTTTGAAATCAGGCTCAGCTCTGCCAGGCCTGATTTACAGTGAGCTCTCTCCTGCTTCCTGTAAAATCAAGATCACAAAAATATCCCCACCATGAGGTCTATAGACTGATATAATTGTAAAAATATAGAATTATTATCTTAAGATTGCAGTCAATATTTTTTATTGGATGTATTTTTAAAACACAGAGCCAGTTTCCATTTGTGTATAGATACACACAGATACCTCTGCTGTTGCTGCTGTTCACTGCAACAATGCATGAACACGGCTGCCATGTTGCTCCTGAGAGGTGGTGCCTCCAAATGTATGTAAAGGATGTCTATTAGGACATGAGGTCTATCCACACTGAAAATAATCAGCTCTCTGAATTGCTGTAACAAGTTGTTGTAACTTAAGAAACGTTATTGTCACCTTCTCTCCTTCAGTCCTTTACGTCTGTTGCGCTCTGGTCCGTTTGTGTCTGTTTCACCGTGAGAACATGATGCCCATGTTAGGGTTAGGGTTAGGGCTAACCCTAACATGAGAACATGTTAGGAAGATAACATAAATTAAATACTTTGGTTTTAAATTCTTTGGTTTTTGGAGCTTCAGCTGAATGCTCCAAATTGTATGTTAGCATTTCCAGTGCAGCATGTGAGGTCATTCAAAATCTGTTTATAAGCACAAGGAGGGTCAACAGTTTCAAAGGGAGGGACTCACATGCACTAACATGCACTAACATGCATGGACGCTGGACTGGATGCCAATGGACTCCATTCTGTGCTAAGGACGCTAATACTCCACTGTATCTGTACATAACAGACAGTTGTTTGCTGCTATATTAATGCTATATTTATAATAATTAACATCTCATATATTCCACAATAAAGTCACAATATTTACAAAAATGATATATACAGTGAATCATCAAGTGAATTACTCACGGTTGCACATTTGTACAACAGAGATGAACATAACACATTTTAACCCTGATTTCCATAACCCTGGAGCACCACTTTACATACTTAACATTGCAATTATATTCTATTCTGTTTTATTTATATGGCACCAATACACAGCATATGTCATCTCAAGGCACTTCACACATTCAGATAAAGACCTTAGAAAACAGAAAGAAACCCAACAAATCCAAACATTGCCTTGGATTCCCTCTGAGCAGCACTTGGCAATTTTTAGGGCCACTTAACTATTATCTCAAATTTCTTACACTTAAATGTTCCAGATCATCAAACTAATATTTATATTTATTGAATATTAGACAGAAGTAACGCACAAAACACAAATTGCAGTTTTTAAAGGATGATTTATTAAAGATTTATTGAACTCCTATATCACAACCTGTGAAAAAGTAATTGCCCCCCTAAACCTAATAACTGGTTGGACCACCCTTGGCAGCAACAACTGCAGTTAACAACTGTGATAGCTTGTGATCAGTCTTTTACATCGCCATGGAGGAATTTTGGTCCACTGTTCTCTGAAGAATAGTTTTAATTCGGTCACATTAGGTGGTTTTCGAGCATGAACTACCCTTTTAGGGTCTTGCCACAGCAACTCAACAGGATTCAAGTCCAGACTTTGACTCGGCCACTCCAAAACCTTCATTTTGTTCTTTTTGAGCCACTCAGAGGTGGACTTGCTTGTGTGCTTTGGGTCTTAGTTTTCCCTGTGAATGTCTGGCTACAGCAAGAGCAGTATATACTATACGTCACGCACCTTTGCAGTAGGCCTACTTTTTCAACACAAGATCATCTGCTGGTTCCTTGTCTGAACTGTCGTCCAGACTGTGGTGGTACAATAGGGTCTGAATGATCTTTCTTTTCAAAAATTGATAGTACATTTTTTTGTTACCAAAGGATGTACTTAAGGAGCTGACATGACATTCCCAACATAATTGTCCCTGGTCCCTATTATTATAATGACAAGAGCCTTACATTAGCTTGTTTCTCTAATCAATCTCTATCTCCCACACCAATATACAGTGATGATTTAAAAGGGAAAAATAAGTGAAAAGAGTGCATACTATCAATTCACAACTGATTTTCAATGACCTAACCTGCTGTTCAGTGGTTCTGTATAATACTTTAGTTTTTTTGCTGTCATTGTAAAGAAAACACCACGCAGAATTTGTGCAGCTGTGCTTCTCTTGTTCCACCATTGACAGCTGTGTTGTAGATGGGTCACAGATTTCATGCTTGAGTTCCGTTTTTGCTGTTTAGTTGTTTTCCCTTCACTAGCTTCCCGCTGCATTGCACGATGTATAGTCTCTGTGACAGATGTAATTATTAAATACCAGGCTGTCCTGAAACTGTCAAAATCGCTTTTGTTAAGCACCAGTTTTTGTTGACTGTAATTTTACTCAATTTTGCTTGTTAATTAACAAAAAAAGAAGAAATGCACTGAAACATGTTTTCCAAAGCAGCAGATATTGTGACACTGGTTAATCAAGTAGCTAGCTTGTAGCTCAGTTAGGACATTTTTCATCTTCTTTATCTATACTCTCACTTTTCCCTGACTGACAATACTAATGTGGAGGAGGTTTTGTATGAAATGGATGATGATAGAGGTGCATTTATTCAACCTTTCACATTGTGAAATCATATTTTTGTAAAGTATGTTTACACATATGTTGTCATACCTTTCGGGTAATTAAAACTACTGTCTGGTATTTATTTATTTTGTCAGCGTCACTCATGGGTCATTCACTCACAATGCTGAGGTGATAAAAAGAGCTGGTATAGAAATAACGAGGCACATTTGCTTGATGGCATTCTAACAGTAAACATACAATATTGAGAATAGACTGGGTTCTGTCAAGCTGATAGGATCAAAGAATGCCTGATAAGAATCAGCATTACATGCCAGTAGCTGGGATGTACCAATCTGTGAGCAAATGTGACAAAAAATCTTTTTTAAGAGCTTAAATGCTATTCTAGAAAACGAGACAGAGTTGATATGTCAAAGTGCATCTGTGCTGACACAAATAATTCACCACCGACTTATGTTGCCATTTTCCTATCATCCTTTTTGACCATAAGACAAAGTACCCAAGTGGAGAAAAAAAAGGTGTGTAGTGTTTTATTGGAGTGTCAGAGGAAAAGCCTTGTACCCAGCGTCTTTATCTTTTAGCCTATTGTGCAACAGCAGTCAAAATATGGATATATTGTAAAGATATTGTCATCATAGAAAAAAAATCTCATCTTCATCCCAGCATTTGTTTGTTTGTTTGTTTTGGATGAAGCTTTCTATAACTATATACTATACTTTCTGCCCCCTAAAGTTTTGGCAGTCACTGTATATAAGATACCTCTATTTACTATTTAATTGTTTGCACATTTCCCGTCTATCCTGCACACCTATCTGGTGGCAGCTGTACCCTTCCTGACCAAGAATCTGTATCTTTAGGCATGCTTCCTGCGTTAGGTTCCTTGTTTTAGCCATTTTTGTCTCTGAAGAACTTTCAAATGTGCTGGCTTTATATAGACACAAAGCACAGCAAGAAAAAATTGTGTCTTTTAATAAAAAGCACGACCTTCATTAGCGGATCACTGGAACCAAAATGACCCAATACTCAAAATTTGTTATGTATTTTTATGGAACCAATCAATTTTAAGTTTTTAATGGCTTTTTTAGGATTTGTTTAGTATTTTGGCTGTGACAGATGGTTTGGGGCTGCTTCCACAGAACCTGGACGACTTGTCATAATTGATGGAGCCATGAATTCTGCTCTCTATGAGAAAATCCTCCTGGAGAATATCCACCCATCAGTTCATAATGATGCAGCATGACAATGACCCAAAGCACACAAGTGAGTCCACCTCTGAGTGGCTCAAAAAGAACTAAATGAAGGTTTTGGAGTGGCAGAATCAAAGTCTGGACTTCAGTCCAATTGAGATGCTGTGGCAAGACCTTAAAAGGGTAGTTCATGATCGTAACCATCTAATATGGCCGAATTAATACTATTCTGCAGAGAAGAGTGGACCAACCTTCCTCCATGGCCATGTAAAAGACTGATCACAAGCTATTACAAACATTTAACTGCAGTTGTTGCTGCCAAGGGTGGCCCAACCAGTTATTAGGTTTAGGGGGGCAGTTACTTTTTCACAGGGGTAATATAGGATTTCAATAAATCATTAATAAATCATAATTTATAAATTGCTTCTTGCATTTTGTAGCTTATCTTTGTCTAATATTAAATAAATATTAATACTAGTTTAATGACCTCTACTTTTCACGTCAC